>QNQO01002573.1:0-100420 GCA_003290165.1 Berberis thunbergii | reverse complement strand
TCTAATTGAAACAAAATGTACAAATGAGTTTTCCATCTTCGTTAAACTTAACCAAAATAGTTTGTTGAGTCAAACATGTTCCATTTTTCATTATGAACGTCCACGCGAAAGTTAGAAGTCAAACGGAGTCCATTTGGTTAGTCAAATCCTTGTATTATCGAATTTCACCCAAATTGGCCTCCAATTGAGCCTACAACGTACAAACAAGTTTTCCTTCTTCGTTAAACTTAACCAAACTAATTTATTGAGTCAAACATGTTCCATTTGTCATTATGAACGTCCACGCGAGGTTAGAAGTCAAATGGAGTCCATTTGGTCACTCAAGTCCTTATATTCTCGGATTTCACCCAAATTGGCCTCCAATTTAGCCTACAACGTACAAACGGGTTTTCCTTCTTCGTTAAGAGCAACCAAATTTGTTTGTTGAGTCAAACATGTTTCATTTTTCATTATTAATGTCCACGAGAGGTTAGAAGTCAAACGGAATCCATTTGGTCACTCAAATCCTTGTATTCTCAGATTGCACCCAAATTGGCCTCCAATTGAGCCTACAACGTACAAACGAGTTTTCATTCTTCGTTAAACTTAACAAAACTATTTTTTTGAGTGAACATGTTCCATTTGTCATTATTAACATCCACACGAGGTTAGAAGACAAACAGAGTCCATTTGGTCACTCAAATCCTTGTATTCTCGGATTTCACCCAAATTGGCCACCAATTGAGCCTACAACATACAAACAAGTTTTTCTTCTTCGTTAAGCGCAACCAAACTTGTTTGTTGAGTCAAACATGTCCATTTTTCATTATTAATGTCCACGCAAGGTTAGAAGTCAAACGGAGTCCATTTGGTCATTCAAATCCCTGTATTCTCATATTTCACCGAAATTGGCCTCCAATTGAGCCTACAACGTACAAACGAGTTTTCATTCCTCGTTAAACTTAAAAAAATTATTTTTTTGAGTCAAACATGTTCAATTTTTCATTATTAATGTCCACGGGAAGTTAGAAGTCAAACAGAGTCCATTTGGTTAGTCAAATCCTTGTATTATCGGATTTCACCCAAATTGGCCTCCAATTGAGCCTACAACGTACAAACGAGTTTTCCTTCTTCGTTAAGTACAACCAAAATTTTTTGTTGAGTCAAAGTTTTTCTATTTGTCATTATTAACATCCACACGAGTTTAGAAGTAAAACGGAGCCCATTTGGTCACTCAAATCCTTGTATTCTCGGATTTCACCTAAATTAGCCTCCAATTGGGCCTACAACGTATAAACGAGTTTTCCTTCTCCGATAAGCGCAATCAAACATTTTTGTTGAGTCAAACATGTTCCATTTGCCATTATTAACATCCACGCGATTTTAGAAGTCAAATGGACTCCATTTGGTCACTCAAATCCTTGTATTCTCGGAATTCACCCAAATTGGCCTCCAATTGAGCCTACAACATACAAACGGGTTTTCCTGCTTCGTTAAGTGCAACCAAATTTGTTTGTTGAGTCAAACAAGTTTCATTTGTCATTATTAACGTTCACGCAAGGTTAGAAGTCAAACGGAGTCCATTTGGTCACTCAAATCCTTGTATTCTCGGATTTCACCCAAATTAGCCTCCAATTGGGCCTACAACGTATAAACGAGTTTTCCTTCTTCGTTAAGCACAATCAAACTTTTTGTTGAGTCAAACATGTTCCATTTTCCATTATTAACATCCACGCGAGTTAGAAGTCAAATGGAGTCCATTTGGTCACTCAAATCCTTGTATTCTCGGATTGCACCCAAATTGGCCGCCAATTGAGCCAAAACGTACAAACGAGTTTTCCTTCTTCGTTAAACTTAAACAAACTAGTTTTTTGAGTCAAACATGTTCCATTTTTTATTATTAACATCCACGCATGGTTAGAAGTAAAACGGAGTCCATTTGGTAACTCAAATCCTTGTATTATCGGATTTCACCCAAATTGGTCTCCAATTGAGGATACAACGTTCAAGCAGGTTTTTCTGCTTCGTTAAGTGAAACCAAATTTGTTTGTTGAGTCAAACATGTTCAATTTGTCATTATTAACGTCCACGCAAGGTTAGAAGTAAACGGAGTCCATTTGGTCACTCAAATCCTTGTATTCTCGATTTCACCCAAATTGGCCTTCAATTTAACCTACAACGTACAAACGGGTTTTTCTGCTTCGTTAAGCGCAACCAAACTTGTTTGTTGAGTCAAAACTGTTTCATTTGTCATTATTAATGTCCACGCGAGGTTAGAAGTCAAACGGAGTCCATTTGGTCACTCAAATCCTTGTATTCTTGGATTTCACCCAAATTGGCCTCCAATTGAGCCTACAACATACAAACGAGTGTTCCTTCTTCATTAAGCACAACCAAACTTGTTTGTTGGGTCAAACATGTTCCATTTTTCATTATTAACGTCCACACGAGGTTAGAGGTCAAACGGAGCCCATTTGGTCACTCAAATCCTTGTATTCTCGGATTTCGCCCAAATTGGCCTCCAATTGAGCCTACAACGTACAAACGAGTTTTATTCTTCGTTAAGCGTAACCAAACTTGCTTGTTGAGTTAAAAATTTACAATGTTTCATTGAAAACGTCCACGCGAGGTTAGAAGTCAAACGGAGTCCATTTGGTTACTCAAATCCTTGTATTCTCGGATTGCACCCAAATTGGCCTCTAATTGAAACAAAATGTACAAATGAGTTTTCCATCTTCGTTAAACTTAACCAAAATAGTTTGTTGAGTCAAACATGTTCCATTTTTCATTATGAATGTCCACGCGAAGTTAGAAGTCAAACGGAGTCCATTTGGTTAGTCAAATCCTTGTATTATCGAATTTCACCCAAATTGGCCTCCAATTGAGCCTACAACGTACAAACAAGTTTTCCTTCTTCGTTAAACTTAACCAAACTAATTTATTGAGTCAAACATGTTCCATTTGTCATTATGAACGTCCACGCGAGGTTAGAAGTCAAATGGAGTCCATTTGGTCACTCAAGTCCTTATATTCTCGGATTTCACCCAAATTGGCCTCCAATTTAGCCTACAACGTACAAACGGGTTTTCCTTCTTCGTTAAGAGCAACCAAATTTGTTTGTTGAGTCAAACATGTTTCATTTTTCATTATTAATGTCCACGAGAGGTTAGAAGTCAAACGGAATCCATTTGGTCACTCAAATCCTTGTATTCTCAGATTGCACCCAAATTGGCCTCCAATTGAGCCTACAACGTACAAACAAGTTTTCATTCTTCGTTAAACTTAACAAAACTATTTTTTTGAGTGAAACATGTTCCATTTGTCATTATTAACATCCACACGAGGTTAGAAGACAAACAGAGTCCATTTGGTCACTCAAATCCTTGTATTCTCGGATTTCACCCAAATTGGCCACCAATTGAGCCTACAACATACAAACAAGTTTTTCTTCTTCGTTAAGCGCAACCAAACTTGTTTGTTGAGTCAAACATGTTCCATTTTTCATTATTAATGTCCACGCAAGGTTAGAAGTCAAACGGAGTCCATTTGGTCATTCAAATCCCTGTATTCTCATATTTCACCGAAATTGGCCTCCAATTGAGCCTACAACGTACAAACGAGTTTTCATTCCTCGTTAAACTTAAAAAAATTATTTTTTTGAGTCAAACATGTTCAATTTTTCATTATTAATGTCCACGGGAAGTTAGAAGTCAAACAGAGTCCATTTGGTTAGTCAAATCCTTGTATTATCGGATTTCACCCAAATTGGCCTCCAATTGAGCCTACAACGTACAAACGAGTTTTCCTTCTTCGTTAAGTGCAACCAAAATTTTTTGTTGAGTCAAAGTTGTTCTATTTGTCATTATTAACATCCACACGAGTTTAGAAGTAAAACGGAGCCCATTTGGTCACTCAAATCCTTGTATTCTCGGATTTCACCTAAATTAGCCTCCAATTGGGCCTACAACGTATAAACGAGTTTTCCTTCTCCGATAAGTGCAATCAAACTTGTTTGTTGAGTCAAACATGTTCCATTTGCCATTATTAACATCCACGCGAGTTTAGAAGTCAAATGGACTCCATTTGGTCACTCAAATCCTTGTATTCTCGGATTGCACCCAAATTGGCCGCCAATTGAGCCAAAACGTACAAACTCCTGCTTCGTTAAGTGCAACCAAATTTGTTTGTTGAGTCAAACAAGTTTCATTGGTCATTATTAACGTTCACGCAAGGTTAGAAGTCAAACGGAGTCCATTTGGTCACTCAAATCCTTGTATTCTCGGATTTCACCCAAATTAGCCTCCAATTGGGCCTACAACGTATAAACGAGTTTCCTTCTCGTTAAGCACAATCAAAATTTTTTGTTGAGTCAAAAATGTTCCATTTTCCATTATTAACATCCACGCGAGGTTTGAAGTCAAATGGAGTCCATTTGGTCACTCAAATCCTTGTATTCTCGGATTGCACCCAAATTAGCCGCCAATTGAGCCAAAACGTACAAACGAGTTTTCCTTCTTCGTTAAACTTAAACAAACTAGTTTTTTGAGTCAAACATGGTCCATTTTTTATTATTAACGTCCACGCAAGGTTAGAAGTAAAACGGAGTCCATTTGGTCACTCAAATCCTTGTATTATCGGATTTCACCCAAATTGGCCTCCAATTGAGGCTACAAAGTACAAGCAGGTTTTTCTGCTTCGTTAAGTGAAACCAAATTTTTTTTGAGTCAAACATGTTCCATTTGTCATTATTAACGTCCACGCAAGGTTAGAAGTAAAACGGAGTCCATTTGGTTACTCAAATCCTTGTATTCTCGGATTGCACCCAAATTGGCCTCTAATTGAAACAAAATGTACAAATGAGTTTTCCATCTTCGTTAAACTTAACCAAAATAGTTTGTTGAGTCAAACATGTTCCATTTTTTATTATGAACGTCCACGCGAAGTTAGAAGTCAAACGGAGTCCATTTGGTTAGTCAAATCCTTGTATTATCGGATTTCACCCAAATTGGCCTCCAATTGAGCCTACAACGTACAAACAAGTTTTCCTTCTTCGTTAAGCGCAACAAAACTTGTTTGTTGAGCTAAACATGTTCCATTTTTCATTATTAACATCCACGGAAATTTAGAAGTCAAACGGAGACCATTTGGTTACTCAAATCCTTGTATTCTCGGATTGCACCCAAATTGGCCTCTAATTGAAACAAAATGTACAAATGAGTTTTCCATCTTCGTTAAACTTAACCAAAATAGTTTGTTGAGTCAAACATGTTCCATTTTTTATTATGAACGTCCACGCGAAGTTAGAAGTCAAACGGAGTCCATTTGGTTAGTCAAATCCTTGTATTATCGGATTTCACCCAAATTGGCCTCCAATTGAGCCTACAACGTACAAACAAGTTTTCCTTCTTCGTTAAGCGCAACAAAACTTGTTTGTTGAGCTAAACATGTTCCATTTTTCATTATTAACATCCACGGAAATTTAGAAGTCAAACGGAGACCATTTGGTTACTCAAATCCTTGTATTCTCGGATTGCACCCAAATTGGCCACCAATTGAGCCAAAACGTACAAACGAGTTTTTCTTCTTCGTTAAACTTAACCAAACTAATTTATTGAGTCAAACATGTTCCATTTGTCATTATGAACATCCACGCGAGGTTAGAAGTCAAATGGAGTCCATTTGGTCACTCAAGTCCTTGTATTCTCGGATTTCACCCAAATTGGCCTCCAATTTAGCCTACAACGTACAAACGGGTTTTCCTTCTTCGTTAAGCGCTACCAAATTTGTTTGTTGAGTCAAACATGTTTCATTTTTCATTATTAATGTCCACGAGAGGTTAGAAGTCAAACGGAATCCATTTGGTCACTCAAATCCTTGTATTCTCAGATTGCACCCAAATTGGCCTCCAATTGAGCCTACAACGTACAAACGAGTTTTCATTGTTCGTTAAACTTAACGAAACTATTTTTTTGAGTGAAACATGTTCCATTTGTCATTATTAACATTGACACGAGGTTAGAAGACAAACAGAGTCCATTTGGTCACTCAAATCCTTGTATTCTCGGATTTCACCCAAATTGGCCACCAATTGAGCCTACAACATACAAACAAGTTTTTCTTCTTCGTTAAGTGCAAACAAACTTGTTTGTTGAGTCAAACATGTTCCATTTTTCATTATTAATTTCCACGCAAGGTTAGAAGTCAAACGGAGTCCATTTGGTCACTCAAATCTCTGTATTCTCATATTTCACCGAAATTGGCCTCCAATTGAGCCTACAACGTACAAACGAGTTTTCATTCCTCGTTAAACTTAAAAAAATTAGTTTTTTTGAGTCAAACAAGTTCAATTTGTCATTCTTAATGTCCACGGCGAAGTTAGAAGTCAAACGGAGTCCATTTGGTTAGTCAAATCCTTGTATTATCGGATTTCACCCAAATTGGCCTCCAATTGAGCCTACAACGTACAAACGAGTTTTCCTTCTACGTTAAGTGCAACCAAAATTTTTTGTTGAGTCAAAGTAGTTCTATTTTTCATTATTAACATCCACACGAGTTTAGAAGTAAAACGGAGCCCATTTGGTCACTCAAATCCTTGTATTCTCGGATTTCACCTAAATTAGCCTCCAATTGGGCCTACAACGTATAAACGAGTTTTCCTTCTCCGATAAGCGCAATCACACTTGTTTGTTGAGTCAAACATGTTCCATTTGCCATTATTAACATCCACGCGATTTTAGAAGTCAAATGGACTCCATTTGGTCACTCAAATCCTTGTATTCTCGGAATTCACCCAAATTGGCCTCCAATTGAGCCTACAACATACAAACGGGTTTTCCTGCTTCGTTAAGTGCAACCAAATTTGTTTGTTGAGTCAAACAAGTTTCATTTGTCATTATTAACGTTCACGCAAGGTTAGAAGTCAAACGGAGTCCATTTGGTCACTCAAATCCTTGTATTCTCGGATTTCACCCAAATTAGCCTCCAATTGGGCCTACAACGTATAAACGAGTTTTCCTCTTCGTTAAGCACAATCAAACTTTTTTGTTGAGTCAAACATGTTCCATTTTCCATTATTAACATCCACGCGAGGTTAGAAGTCAAATGGAGTCCATTTGGTCACTCAAATCCTTGTATTCTCGGATTGCACCCAAATTGGCCGCCAATTGAGCCAAAACATACAAACGAGTTTTCCTTCTTCGTTAAACTTAAACAAACTAGTTTTTTGAGTCAAACATGTTCCATTTTTTATTATTAACATCCATGCAAGGTTAGAAGTAAAACGGAGTCCATTTGGTAACTCAAATCCTTGTATTATCGGATTTCACCCAAATTGGTCTCCAATTGAGGCTACAACGTTCAAGCAGGTTTTTCTGCTTCGTTAAGTGAAACCAAATTTGTTTGTTGAGTCAAACATGTTCAATTTGTCATTATTAACGTCCACGCAAGGTTAGAAGTAAAACGGAGTCCATTTGGTCACTCAAATCCTTGTATTCTCGGATTTCACCCAAATTGGCCTTCAATTGAACCTACAACGTACAAACGGGTTTTTCTGCTTCGTTAAGCGCAAACAAACTTGTTTGTTGAGTCAAAACTATTTCATTTGTCATTATTAATGTCCACGCGAGGTTAGAAGTCAAACGGAGTCCATTTGGTCACTCAAATCCTTGTATTCTTGGATTTCACCCAAATTGGCCTCCAATTGAGCCTACAACATACAAACGAGTGTTCCTTCTTCATTAACCACAACCAAACTTGTTTGTTGGGTCGAACATGTTCCATTTTTCATTATTAACGTCCACACGAGGTTAGAGGTCAAACGGAGCCCATTTGGTCACTCAAATCCTTGTATTCTCGGATTTCGCCCAAATTGGCCTCCAATTGAGCCTACAACGTACAAACGAGTTTTTATTCTTCGTTAAGCGTAACCAAACTTGATTGTTGAGTTAAACATGTACAATGTTTCATTGAAAACGTCCACGCGAGGTTAGAAGTCAAACGGAGTCCATTTGGTTACTCAAATCCTTGTATTCTCGGATTGCACCCAAATTGGCCTCTAATTGAAACAAAATGTACAAATGAGTTTTCCATCTTCGTGAAACTTAACCAAAATAGTTTGTTGAGTCAAACATGTTCCATTTTTCATTATGAACATCCACGCGAAGTTAGAAGTCAAACGGAGTCCATTTGGTTAGTCAAATCCTTGTATTATCGAATTTCACCCAAATTGGCCTCCAATTGAGCCTACAACGTACAAACAAGTTTTCCTTCTTCTTTAAGCGCAACCAAACTTGTTTGTTGAGCTAAACATGTTCCATTTTTCATTATTAACATCCATGTGAATTTAGAAGTCAAACGGAGACCATTTGGTTACTCAAATCCTTGTATTCTCGGATTGCACCCAAATTGGCCACCAATTGAGCCAAAACGTACAAACGAGTTTTTCTTCTTCGTTAAACTTAACCAAACTAATTTATTGAGTCAAACATGTTCCATTTGTCATTATGAACGTCCACGCGAGGTTAGAAGTCAAATGGAGTCCATTTGGTCACTCAAGTCCTTGTATTCTCGGATTTCACCCAAATTGGCCTCCAATTTAGCCTACAACGTACAAACGGGTTTTCCTTCTTCGTTAAGCGCAACCAAATTTTTTTTTGAGTCAAACATGTTTCATTTTCATTATTAATGTCCACGAGAGGTTAGAAGTCAAACGGAATCCATTTGGTCACTCAAATCCTTGTATTCTCAGATTGCACCCAAATTGGCCTCCAATTGAGCCTACAACGTACAAACGAGTTTTCATTCTTCGTTAAACTTAACGAAACTAGTTTTTTGAGTGAAACATGTTCCATTTGTCATTATTAACATCCACACGAGGTTAGAAGACAAACAGAGTCCATTTGGTCACTCAAATCCTTGTATTCTCGGATTTCACCCAAATTGGCCACCAATTGAGCCTACAACATACAAACAAGTTTTTCTTCTTCGTTAAGCGCAACCAAACTTGTGTGTTGAGTCAAACATGTTCCATTTTTCATTATTAATGTCCACGCAAGGTTAGAAGTCAAACGAAGTCCATTTGGTCATTCAAATCCCTGTATTCTCATATTTCACCGAAATTGGCCTCCAATTGAGCCTACAACGTACAAACGAGTTTTCATTAGTCGTTAAACTTAAAAAAATTAGTTTTTTGAGTCAAACATGTTCAATTTTTCATTATTAATGTCCACGGGAAGTTAGAAGTCAAACAGAGTCCATTTGGTTAGTCAAATCCTTGTATTATCGGATTTCACCCAAATTGGCCTCCAATTGAGCCTACAACGTACAAACGAGTTTTCCTTCTTCGTTAAGTGCAACCAAAATTTTTTGTTGAGTCAAAGTTGTTCTATTTGTCATTATTAACATCCACACGAGTTTAGAAGTAAAACGGAGCCCATTTGGTCACTCAAATCCTTGTATTCTCGGATTTCACCTAAATTAGCCTCCAATTGGGCCTACAACGTATAAACGAGTTTTCGTTCTCCGATAAGCGCAATCAAACTTGTTTGTTGAGTCAAACATTTTCCATTTGCCATTATTAACATCCACGCGAGTTTAGAAGTCAAATGGACTCCATTTGGTCACTCAAATCCTTGTATTCTCGGATTTCACCCAAATTGGCCTCCAATTCAGCCTACAACGTACAAACGGGTTTTCCTTCTTCGTTAAGCGCAACCAAATTTGTTTGTTGAGTCAAACATGTTCCAGGTCCAACTGTGCCTCCTCATGGGTTTATAAGCTTTCATGAAGGTATGTTCGAGTCTGGGCTCTGGCTTTCGGTGTCGGATGACGTCTTGCGCATCTTTACCCATTTTAGCACGCCTCCCACTTAAATGGAACTGAGCTGGTTCAAGATACTACTCGCAATTCTCCTAAGGGCTCATGATGCTGGCCTTCGCTTGACTTCGCCAGTGATTCATCACTTGACCAATGCTCGTCGTATGAGAAAGAAAAGCCTTGCCCCACTCAGCCCTTCCAGGCTTGTTGAATTGGAGGCGAATGTACACTTGGTTGTAGTCCCAAAGAAGAGGAAAACTTCTGTCAGGGCAACTTCTCCCCTTAGTACTCGCACCGTAGAGCAACACGGTCCTATCATGTTGCACCCTGAAACCCATTGGAGGGTCCTTGCTTTGGAGAAGGCCTTTGCTGATCTGCAGATGTCATATTTGGATGGTCTCTATCAAGCGAAAGGTTTGGCACTGTCACGAATCGCGAATGCGAGGAGGCCACGACCCTCATCACCGATGCAATAGTTGTTGATGTGAAGGCTCGACTAGGGCTATCGAGTTCGATTTAACATCAACCCATTCTGAATTGAGGCAAACCAAGGCTGAGCTAGAACACCTGGATGTGGCTGTGGAGAGGTGGCCTTTTGAACGAGAGGCACAAGAAGCCAAGAAGAAATGGGTAGAGGCAGAATGGGCCGTTGAAAGGCAGCAACTGGAGGCCGCCCGCAGTTCAAGATGGGCTTCGCTGTGCTCTAGAGGCGGAATAGTTGCTGGCGGAGGAACACTCGCACTTTGAAGCCTTGTTGTGAGCAATGGACTTTAACATGCTTTTTAGGAGGCGGCTGATCTTGTCTTAGGTCATTCGGGGCAGTTATGAAATCCTCGAACTGATTAGAGGAGAGCACCCCAATATCGATCTTGACTTTGCCCGCTATAAGAGGACTACTTTTGGGCCGATCAATCGAGGGGAGGTCTCTGGTATTGTGACGCTAGCACAAGAGAATGATGCTTATCCTTAGATTGATCATTGATGATACATAAAAATGGTCACACCCCGGAGTCGTACACGTGTCATGATGATCTCAAGGAATTAGGGCCTCAAGCATCAACCCAACGCTGATTCGGCCCAAGCAGTTTTAAGCTCGCCCAACTGCAGGCCTCCAGGCAGACCCGAACTCTCACAACATGCTAGGCCCACACATTTCACATCTATCCTCAATACTCGTAAACCCTTTTTAGACAAGTATCTCGAGGATCGGCTTCAGACGGGCAACTACAACTAATTTTTTCTTCTAACTAGGAAGCAAACGCCAAAGTATCTTTAACACATGGAAATTCCCTTCTAAGGATCGCTCTTGGATTGGAAACTGTATTCTGCGTATCCAAGAGCACAAAGCTGACATGGAACTTCCCACCTACAACATGACTCTCAATTAGGGAGGGATCTCCACGAAGATTTCCTTCCTAAACTACGCCTATGATGGTCTGGTAGAACCAAGACTCCTTGCAATATAAATAAGACATGAGGTTGGTAAGCTAAGGTACGCTACAAATTCCCTATTACAGCATTACACCTTCCTCAGTGCCCTGTCTTACTTTAGCAACGGAGTGACATCGGCCATCCCACGGTGGTCTATGGCTCACATGCGTTACTTGCGTGTCAGCAGGACTAAGTCAAAGCATGGAGCGGAAAAGACTGCATCAGTTTGGCGCCGTCCGTGGTGACGACATAGTTCTGAACTTTACACTAAGCGTCGTCTCCTTTCAAAAACTAGAAACATAGTGACCACCAGGTCACGCAACAATAGAAAACTAGGGGACACATCCGAAGCTCAAACCATCCATGTACTGCCTTTCTTGTCGAATCCCATCGTGCACAGGCAACCAACTCACGCTCTCGCGCCAACAGTAGCACAGTTGAACCCTGAGTTGGATGTACGATCTTTTTTCATAGAGAGGCTATGTCGATGATTAAGACACTTGAATCAGTGATGCAGAGCCCTGACGAGATGCTAGAGAAAGATTTAACCAATTTTAACAGCGGGTTAACCACCATCCACGTATGCAACGACACAACGACTGTCTCATCTTCCATCAATGGATTGCAAAAAGGAAAGTTTTACAATTGTCTGACATTAGACCCTCCAGCAAGCGTGGCGGATCTGACAAAGGAAACACAAAACTTCATCATCCTGGGAGAAAAATGATAGGGAACTGAACAAGGGGAGCCATCGGTCAACAAAATACATGTGCTTCATGGAGCACATTCCTAGTCCGAACTATCCAACAAGTCCAGAAAGAGGGCTCTACAAGTTATGAGGATTCAAGCGATACGTGGTGAGCTTCCACTACAACATGGTCAGAGGCAAGGCCCATCCGCGCCATTGGTATTTACGCAAAAGGATCTCTAGGGCATAAACCTCTCACACGATGATGCCTTGGTGCTGACAATTTCCCTGGCGGGCTATGAGGTAAGAAGGTCCTTGCTTGATACTAGAAGCTAATTGAACATCTTGTTCCCTCGCATGGTTCGCAAAATGCAACTAGACGAAACAACATTGACCCCTGATAGTCGTCCAGTGACCGACTTCAGTGACGAAAAATAGCTCCCCGTGGGAAAGATACATTTGACAATAACAGCAGGAGATCAACCGACAGAGAAAACCTTGTTTCAAGAGTTCATAGTGATCGACACGCTTTTGCGTACAATGCGGTTCTAGGAAGACATGTAGACCGCAGAGTCTGTACTAGTTTGGTTGCTTTGTAGACCGCAGAGTCTATACTGCTAGGCGAAATTCCTATCTTCTTCGATCAAACTATATTGCTATTGTGATAGATTAAGGGTTA
The DNA here is from genome assembly GCA_003290165.1 of Berberis thunbergii. NCBI lineage: Eukaryota > Viridiplantae > Streptophyta > Magnoliopsida > Ranunculales > Berberidaceae > Berberis > Berberis thunbergii. The sequence goes on along the minus strand of QNQO01002573.1, from coordinate 87,830 downwards.
ACTAGCGAAAGTTGTTGCTGGCCAGGGGTTGACTAGATTCCCCCAGTCATTGTTTGTAATGACTCATTCAGTGTTGGTGAACTAGCTCTACCTTCTACTTCCATTTGTTCGACCCTCGTGACCCGCACAGAATGGATTAGGCTTAGCGTACTAGAAGTTGTTGTCATCAGTCACGAACTAACTAAGGTTACTTGATAAGTTTGACGATCATTGTCTATATTAAGATCCATTACCCCTTGGCGATTCGTTGTCATCCTCGAACAAACGATGACTAGACTCCTACTTCCTCAGCTGTTTTGACTTGTGCAGAGTGGATTAGACTTTGGGCACCAAAAGCGGTCATCATCAGTCGTTAACTGACTATGCTCACATGGTGAGTTGGGCAATCATTGTTTGTATTAAGAGCAATGATCCCTTGGTGAGTCATCTTCATCAATGGACAAACACTAACTAGACTCCCATTTCCCAGCCATTGTGACCCACGTGGAGCGGATTAGACTTTGCGCACAAGAAGCCGTCGTCATCAAGCGCGAACTGACTAAGCTTACTTGTTAAGTTCAACGATCGTTGTCTATATTGATAGCAATGATCCCTTGGTGAGTCATCGTCATTAGCAGACTAACTAGACTCCCATCTCCTCAACCGTTGTGACCCGCGCAAAGCGAATTAGGCTTTAGGCTTTAGGCATTAGAAGTCGTCGTCATCAGTCGCGAACTAACTAAACTTACCTGGTAAGTTCAGCGATAATTATCTGTATCAAGAATAATGATCACTTGGCGAGTCGCCGTCAACAGTGGACAAGCACTGACTAGACTCCCATTTCTTTAGCCGTCATGACCCGCACGAAACGGATTAGGCCTTGGCCACCAAAAGCCGTCGTCTTCAGTCGCGAACTGACTAAGCTTACTTGGTAAGTTCGACGATCATTGTTTGTATCAAGAGAAATGATCCCTTGGCTAATCGTCATCACCGACATACAAGCACTGACTAGACTCTCACTTCCTTAGCTGTTGTGACCCGCGCGGAGCAGATTAAGCTTTGCGCACCAAAAGTCGTCGTCATCAGTCACAATTTAACTAAGCTTACCTGGTAAGTTCGGCAGTCATTGTCTGTATCGAGTGCAATAATACCTTGGCTAGTCATCGTCATCAGAGGACAAGCGTCGACTAGACTCCCACTCCCTCAGCTATCGTGACCCGGGCGAAAAAGATTAGGCTTTGGGCACCAGAAGCTGTCGTCATCAGCCGCGAATTGACTAAGCTTAGCTGGTAAGTAAAGTTTGGCGATTATTGTCTGTATCGAAAGCAATGATCCCTTGGCGATTCATCATCATCAGCGAACATGCACTGACTAGACTCCCACTTCCAATTGTCATGACTCGTGCGGAGGGATTAGGCTTTCGGCACTAGAAATCGTCATCTGTCGCGAACTGACTAAGCTTACCTTGTAAGTTTGGCGATCATTGTCTGTATCGATAGTAATGATCCCTTGGTAAGTCATCATCATCAGTAAACAAACACTGATTAGACTCCCACTTTCTTAGCTGTCGTGACCCGCATAAAGCGGATTAGGTTTTGGGCACCAGAAGCCATCGTCATCAGTCGCGAACTAACTAAGCTTACCTAGTAAGTTCGGCGATCATGTATCGAAAGCAATGATCTCTTCGCTAGTCATGGTGATAAGTAGACAAACGCTGACTAGGCTCCTACTTCATCAGCAGTAGCGACCCGCGCGAAGTGGATTAGGCTTTGGGGAGATATTCAAGTCTGGTCACAGTCGAGTTGGTTGAGAGTTGTAACAGACGGCAGTGAAAGTTTCAATAAAAGCAAAATATTTAATTGATAATATTTTTTGAGGTGTTTTACACTCCATGGCCATTTAAGCTCGTCACCATCTGCTTTTTTCAGCCAGTACATTCCTGGCCTATTGGCCGTGGCAACCCTGTAAGGTCCTTACCAATTCGGATTTAGCTTTTCGTTCTGGCTTCTTTGGTGGTCTGCTGGGATTTTTTGAGTACCCAATCCCTCACCTTGAGTTCGCATGGTTTGACCTTCTTGTTATAGTATTGCGTCATCTACTGTTGGTAGGTGGCTATCTTGGTGAAAGCTAGATCCCATTTTTCGTGAAGGAAATCTAGTCCCATGCGCAAGGCCTCATCGTTATCTTCTGGTCTGAACTTTTTCGTTCGGAATGTTGGCACCTCTAGATCTATCGGAACTATAGCTTCCGAACCGAATGCTAAGGCGAAGGGTGTTTCTTCGGTAGTAATTCTTTTAGTCATTCGATACGCCCAGAGTATTTTTGGAACCCATTTTCCTTTATATCCATCGAGTTTTCTCTTGATGGCCTCTAGGATTGTCCTATTGTAACTTAGTCTTGGCCGTTGGCCTGGGGTTTCCTGGCGAGGAGGAGTGGTGCTTGACTCCTAGACTTTTGCACAGTTTTTTCACCTTGCTACCTTCAAACTGAGTTCTGTTGTCACTGACCAATACTCCGAGGATGCCAAATCTGCAGAAGATGGTGGCCCATATAAATTTTTTTATCTGGACCTGCCCTATTTTGGATAGGGGCTCTGGCTTGGCCCACATGGTGAAGTAGTCGACGGCGACAAGAAGAAATTTTTACCAGCCGATGCCAAGAGCAACATGATGATGTCCATTCCCCATTGTGCGAACGACCATGGACTAGTCATTAGAGTCAGTGGATGGGCTGACATAATATGGCGTGAACCTCTGACATTTATCACACTTGCGGACAATATCTTTGGCTTCTCGCTGCATGGTTGGCCAATAATACCTAGAGTCCGGACCTTATGGGCGAGGGTTTTCCCGCTTAGGTTATTCCTAGAAATACCGCTGTGGATAGTGCCCAAGACTTGGCTTGCTTCTGAATGCGATAGGCATCGGAGCATGGGCCATGTCACCGATCTCCTATATAACTTGTCATTTAGGAGAGTGTACCTTGCTACTTTTTTTTAAGTCTTCATGTTTTGACCTTCTCGGTCGATAGGGCTCATGATGCTATATATTCTAGTATCGGAGTCATCCAATTTGGCTATGCTTCCTCAGCGTAGATATCTTTGCTTATCCTCGTCGAGGATTGACTTCTCTTGATTTTCAATGAGGCCACTGGAGACTTCATTGGAAGCTAAGGCTTCTTTTTCTAGCTCGTCAGCTCTTTGGTTATTGTCTCGGGGGCACTGTGTGAGCTGGCAGCTCTTGTATTTGCCCATTATGCCAAATACTTTGTTGCAGTAGGTTATCATGCGGGGATCTTTGCTATTGCAATCTCCTTTGACCTGGTTGACCACTAGTCTTGAGTCATTGTATGTTGTTAGGTGATCTATACTGATTCTGAAAGCTAGCTTTAGGCCGGACAAGAGTGCTTCATATTCGGTCTCATTATTTGAAGCATGGAAGCTGAATCTGACGGCTTTGGGTGTAGCCACTGGGGGAGCGGAGTGTGACCCCTGCTTCGCTCGCCCTATCTGTTGAATATCCATTGCAACGCATGGACTATGCTTGGACATTTGATTCAGAGGGTTGAAAGTCTACCCTCTGTTCTTCTCCGTCGGTAAATTTAGCGATGAAATTTGCAAACGACTGGGCTTTCATGGCAGTTCTTGGAGTGTAGCTTAAGTCGAACTGCTTGAGTTTTTTTGACCATTTCACCAACCTGCCAGACAACTCGGGTTTATGCAATACCGAGCGAAGTGGATATTTGAACGAGACCGTTATGGAGTGGGCCTGAAAATAGGGCCTTAGTTTCATAGAGGATACGACCAGTGCTAGAGCCAACTTTTCCAGGTCTCGATAGTATGCTTCTGCTTCTACGAAGATTTTGCTAGTGTAGTATACTGGCCTTTGGGTTATTTGGTCGTCTCGTACAAGGGCTGAACTGGCAGCGTGTTTGGAAACAGACAAGTACAAGTATAGTGTTTCACTTATCGCGAGCTTCGAGAGTAGCTCTGGACTTCCCATGTATGCTTTCAGGTTCTGAAAGGTTTTTTCGCATTCCTTGTTCCACGAGAATCCTTTACTCTCTCTTAGTATCTTGAAGAATATGAGGCATTTGTCGGATGACTTTGATATAAATTTGTTGAGTGTTGCTACCCTCCAAGTCAGGCTCTGAACGTCTTTGATATTGGTCGGGGATTTCATGTCGAGAAGAGCCTGAAACTATTTTGGATCAGCTTCGATCCCTCTTTTGTTCACTATGTAGCCTAGGAATTTCCTCGACTCAACTCCAAACATGCATTTTTGTGGGTTGAGTTTCATTTGGTATTTTCTAAGTTAGTCGAATGCTTCGACAAGATCTTGTATGTGTTCGTGGCTACGAAGGCTCTTGACCAGCATATCATTGATGTATGCTTCCATATTTCAACCGATTTGCTCTTTGAAAATTTAGTTGACCAATCGTTGGTATGTAGCTCTGCATTCTTCAAGCCGAATGATATTACCCTATAGCAGTATATTCCTCTTTCTGTTACGTAAGAGGTTTTTATTGATCAGGGGGGTGCATCAATATTTAATTGTAGCATGAATAAGCGTTCATAAAGCTGAGTAGGATGTGTCCTGAATTGGCATGTAAGATCTGATCGATGCAGGGGAGTGGGAAGTTGTCTTTTGGGCATGCTTTCTTTACGTTAGTATAGTTTACGCACACTTTCCACTTCCCCTTTTTCTTTTTTACAAGAACGGTGTTTGCCAGTCAATCGGGGTATCGCGTTTCATTGATCATGTCTGTGTCGAGTAAACGTTGTACCGCTTTGTTTATGATCGCGTTCCTTTCGTGAGCCACATGCCTCTTCTTCTGCCTAACAGTTTTCTTCGAGGGGTCGACCTCGAAGGGATGAGTGATTATCGACGGATCAATCCCCACCATATCCCGCATGGTCTAGGCAAAAATGTCCTGGTTACGCTGCAGCAGCTCCATAAGCTGCTTCGCCACTACCTTGCTTAAAAAGGAACCGATCTAAGTGGCCTTGTTTTTTGAAGGTTGTCGAGGTAGGTCATGATGGTTTCTTTTTTCTGGCTGTCCGACATTGGGGCTTCCTCGAGGGATTACTGGTGCCTCGTTATCAGGTGCCAGTTGTTCTTCTTATGTGTTTCGGGTTGTTCGGAGGGTAGTCTTGGCCATAGGATTTGTTGTTTGTTGAGGACTGTCGGGAGGCAAAGTCACCTTGTATTGGCATTCCCTGGCAACCAACTGATCTCCTTTCAATGTACCGCCGCTCCCATATGATGTATCCAGGGTCTTCTTAGAATCGTATTGTACACTGAAGGCGTGTCGATCACTATGAACTCTTGAAACATGGTTTTATAAGTTGGTTGCTTTCTCGTTGTTATTGTCAGCTGTATCTTTTCCACGGGGAGCTATTTTTTGCCACTAAAGTAGGTCATTTGACGACTATTAGGGGTCAATGCAGCTTTGTCTAGTTGCATGTTGTGGAGCGTGCGGAGGAACATGACGTTCGTTGAGATTCCAGTATAAACCAAGATCCTTCTTACCTCCCAGCCCACTAGGGGAATTGTCACTACCAGGGCATTGTCGTGCAGAAGATGTATGCCCTAGAGATTCTTTTGCGTAAATACCAGCGGCCAGATGAGCCTTGCTTCTGACCACATCGCTGCGGCAGCCTGCCACGTATCGCTTGAACCCTCATAACTTTTAGAGCCCTATTTCGGGACCTATTGGATAGCTCGGACTTGGAATGTGCTCCATGAAGCACATGTACTCTATTGATCGATGGCTCCAGGAATTCGTTTCCCTTCCGTCTTTCTCTGAGGATGATGAAGTTTTCTTTCTTTGTCAGGTATGCCATGCTTGCTTGAGTGTCCAATGTCAGACGCTTGTATAACTTTCCTTTTTGAAACTCGTTGATGAAGGCCGAGATGGTCGTTGTGTCGTTGTATACGCGGACGGTGGTCAATCCGCTGTTAAAACGAGTTAATTAGGTCTCTAGCGTCTCATGAGGGTTCTACTTCATTGATTTTAGCGTTTTAATCATCGATAGAGTGTGGTGTATGAAAAGAGACCGTATGAGTTGGTTGCTCGTGCACGTCAGGATTCGCCGAGAGAGGAAGTACATGGACGATCTGAGCTTCAGATGTGTCCCATAGTTTTCTGTTGTTGGATAACCTAGTGGTCACCATCTCTCTAGGTTTTGAAAGGAGACAACGCTTATTTAAAGTTAAGAACTATGTCGTCCCCAAAGACCCCGCCAAACTAATGTAGTCATTTTTCGCTCCTTGCTTTGACTTAGTTATGCTGACTTCCACAAGTTACGCAGTGAGCCAGAGACCACCGTGGGGTGGGAGATAACACTCCGATGCTAAAGTCAAACAAGGCTCTAAGGAAGGTGTAATGTTGTGACAGGGAATTTGTAGTGTACATTAACTTACTGACCTCATGTCTTATTTATAGTGCAAGGAGTTTTTGTTCTACCAGGCCATCGTAGGCGTACTTTAGGAAGGAGGTCTTCGTGGAGATCCCTCCTTAATTAGGAGTCGTGTTGTAAGAGAGAAATTCAATGTTAGCTCTGTGCTCATAGATACGCGGGAGATAGTTTCCAATCCAAGAGCAGTCCATAGAAGAAGGTTTCTCTTGGTGGAAGATACTTTGGCGTTTGCCTCCTAGTTAGAAGCAGAGAGCAACTGTAGTTACCTGTCCGAAGTTGATCCTCGAAATACTTGCCTGAAGAGGGCTTTATCGAGGATAGCTGTGAGATGTGTGGACCTAGCATGCTGTGAGAGTTAGAGTTTGGCTGGCAGACTGCAGTTGGGCAGGCTTAGAACTGCTTCAAGCAGATCAATGTTGGGCAGACGCTTGAGGTCGTAATTCCTCGGTATCATCATGACACGTGTACGACTCTAGGGTGTGATCGTTTTTATGTATCATCATCAACAAAATGAAAAATTTGTAAATTATTTGAGTCAATAAGCCTTCAATAGCTCGGGTAAGTGTCATGGCTTAAATAGCGTAACTCAAAGGGTTTTTTTGTTTTATTATTTCATTGAAATTACTTTTATACCCCTAACTATTGACTATATACCCTAACTATTACATAATATTTAGCAAATGGTATTTTGTCATTTCCTTGACTGTGAGTCAATTACAGCTCCACTACTCACGGTGCCTAGGCTCTTTTATGGGTTCAGATGTTACAACCAACCTAGTTTATCAAGTACACCACATAAGTGGTTTTTTTTTCTTTGGGAAAATGACTTATAAGGTCTAATTTTTATAATTGTAGAACATATAAGACCCAATTGAAAATTCTCACAAACCTGCCTTTTGTAATTGAAGACTATTAAAAGCCCCAAACCCAAACCATATCTAAAGATATGTAAAAAGACAAATATACCCATATTCTTAAACATATTGACGTGATGTTTTTATTTATGTATTCAGATTCCAGTTAAATTGAAGCAAACAAAAGATACAATTTTTTAATGCAATTAGATATTTTTTCAAAATTGTTTTATGTCCCCGAAACACAATTGATCGATTCTTGCTAGGTAATCTGGAAGTTAAAAAATAAAATAAAAATCTAAAAAAAAATTGTATGATTTATTTTTAAAAGGTGAATGAATTTAAATTAATAATAGCCTGATTCAAATAGAGGAAGTCAATATGTAAATAAGTATGTTGTATTGAATAATGCTTCAAGAGATTGAAATCAAATTCTAATGCATTTTGAATGTTTGGTGTTAAAGTTATATTCAGAAACCATATTACTTGTACTTGAGAAGAAACCAAAAGAGTACATAGTGGTATTGGTATCTAAGAGATTGAATGTGACTCAAGGTTGAACAAGATTTCTTAATCCAAAGGGCAAGAGTGTATTTTTAATTATTTTTAAACAATGGATTTGGTTTGTGGCTTTTAAGAGTCTTTAATTATAAAAAAAAATAGGCCTTTTGAGTCATTTTCAATTGTTTGAGTATGATGTGGTCTACAATAACAATTTTTCCTTTTTCTTTATCATCAATATCACCAAGGTAAAAAAAATAGTCAAAGTTAAATTAGGTTTTTCTATTGTTATCTTTTCCCCATAACGATTACATTCTTCTCATTGATGCCAGACACATTGTAGATGTAGAGTTTCCTTCTCTGTCAATGGAACCTTATTCAATGTTGCCAAACGTATTCCACGATGAATTGGGGTCCTCAAATCAACCACAGCGTGAGCATCAAGATGAAGAGGAAAAACTTGGTCTACTAGTCTCATACATAGGATGAATGAGTACAAAAAATAATACCCAAACAAAGTGTTGCAGCAAGCAATTACACTTAGTTGACAAATAATTTCATCCTTATTAGGAAGAGTTTTTATTTTGATTTAGTAGGTTTCTTTATTGGATGATTTCGGTTTTCTTAATTATGTTTGAAAACTTATAAGAGCTTTTATATCCCTATATACAACTTTGTTTGGTTGTATTTAAAACTAACAATTTTGCAGGATATGAATTAATTAGCTTGAGCTCTGGTTGATAATGTTTGAGGCTTGGCAATAATGCTTCCATAGATAACGTTCTAAAGTATTTTAGAAGTTGAAGAACTTCTAATCTGACCGATGAACTATAAACATAAGGCAAAGAAAGAGAAGAAAAAAATTGAAGTTTGATGAAGAAGGGAAGTGGTGAGTGGAACCCTCACAATGATACACCGCCACCACCACAATCAACTTTTGAAATAATCCCAATAACCCTTTTCCCTACATTGTGAGCTGTTGTTTTATTGAAATGAAAATTCTTGAGAGCCAGGCCCGCGCCAGGCTTGGTTCAATGTCGTCCATCATCTTAGAGATGCACATCTCGAGGATGATAGATGATATTGGGCCAGGCCTGACTCTCTAGAAAAGCCCTTTATTGAAAACGTTGTTTGTTTGTATTTACCTCATACTCATTATATAAGTTTGTGTGTTGATGGTCATGGAATCCGTCACAATAGAAATGCAACGACTACTTAACACCATAGATTCCTCTCTCCCATACCACTAGAGTTTTTTTTTAATTTTTTACCGGCTAACTCACACCACCCATTTAAACCACCATCTCTCTTCTCTCTCACATTTTATTCTCATCACCACCCTTATTCTTCCGACATCTTCTTATTATCTGCATTTTCTTCTCTCATTTCTCTTTTTCTCTTTACTTTTCCATTCCCTCCCTATCCAGGGCACCCCAAAGCACCCCTCGCATATCCTCTCCATTCCCTCAAATTGAAATTGATGCATCCAAAATCCAGTCTCCAATAAGTTAAACCTACAAAACAAATGTTAGATTGCAAAAGACCACCTTTTTGGAGGCCGAAGGCACTCCGATGCTTAAGTCAGTAACTCAGTTAGAGATGGAGATAAAATTGGACATTAATCAGTTAAAATTGCAATTATTTTTTCGAATGTTTCATTTACTTTTTATAATGGTTGTTGTTAATTCCCTGTGAAACTTAAGCATGGGAGGCGCAATGAGGGAGACATTTTCTGTAATAGTCTCCTCATTTATGAAGATACGACATCGGAGGCATAACTCCCTCCATGACTATTTTTCTATGTAACGTTCCTCCCCCTTAAGGGAGAACTTTATCGGGCCTGTTTTTTGGGCTCCGATTATGATTTATTTTGACGAACCTGTTTGGGCTTTCATGAAGAATTCATTTTCTTTAATCTTTATGAATTGGCCTGGTCTTGGGATATTTGATCCTTGTGATGGATGATCATTGCCACATGTAGAACTGAGATGTCATACTTATTTGATGTATCAATAGCTACTCCCCCATTTAGTTAGTGGGTATTCTGGCGTGGCCATTAACTCAGTGACGATTAAACTTTCAGCTTTATTTTGCTTCGCATTTAATGTTTTAGTAGTTTTAGTGAGATGACATACCGATATCTTGTGTGTTCATTAATTTTCTGTGTATTTTGGGATTTCATGTGGTCATCATTTCTCACACGTCATCCAATGAGCAGTCTATTCGTTGCTCAACTTTATAAAAGGAGGCATGATTGATTTGTTTCTCTCTTTACTCTATCTTTGAGATTAGTTTCTTCTTTCTCCTTCTTCATTTTTCTTGTTATTTCATTCCTTAATGATGTTTGCTAGTGAGATACTAAGTGGTGAGGCACTTGCTGTTCGTGAAGCTTACTTCTTGCCCAAGAAAGCTTCTGAGGTTACGCTGGGCGATGTTCGTTCTTGCTATAATTTTCCATACGACCTCGAGATAATTTTTCCTAGGCAGAACAATAGTCCTTCTCGTCCAATGTCTAGGTATATTGCACTTTATCCATGCATGTTTGTTTTCGGCCTTCAATTCCCAGTTCCAGAGTTGTTTTGGGAATATTTAGATTTTTTGGGCATTCCTCCTGCTCAAATGGGTCCTAATGGCTTCTACTTATGTGAGGGCCATTCTCTCTTGCATTTCCTTGACTGTTAGGATTATGCATTCAGTAGTTGGTCTTCTAGTGACCAAGGACAATCGCTTTCTTTGTTTTCTTGTCTGTTTTGGGAAGCTTAATGATGATATCATAAATTGGTCGAGGTTCTGATTTGATGCTTTTGTCAGCTCTGCTACTTCAAATGTGAGGTCATCTGATTGTGCGATCGTTTTGAGTCCCTAACAAATCGAAGGATCTACAGTTAACTGCGGAAGAGCGGAGGATTAGTGACCAATTCTTGAAGCTTCTTGTGTTTCCCATGGAAACATATCTCTAGCAGGACATTTTGGAGCGTAGTGTCTTGTACAATATGAATGAAAAAGGGCGGGCTTTGCTCACTGAATCCCGTGTTGAAGAGATTGTTGCTCGCGCTGCTTCTGCTGGTGTTAGTACTGCTAGCATAGATTGGAAAGTGAGTTTGGGCAGACACATTATGAATCTTGATACTCATGTTAGCATCAGTGCTGTTGGCTTGACTTCCAAGAAGATGAAGCTTTTGAGGCGTGCTAGCGCATCGAAGTAACTATTTATATATCACGTCCGTGTTCCGAAGAAGATACGACTTTCTACTCGTGGTGCAGCTCGGACTGTACCTCGTCAGATTTTTGATTGTAAGGAGGTTGTGAAAGAGGATCACTTATCCTTCAAGGAGGTTTAGGAGATGAACTTGGCGTTGGAGATGAGCGGAAAGGAAGGCACCATTCGTTGGACGATAATGAAAAGAGGTTTTTTTCCGACTATGGTTTTTTTGACATTGCTTAATGGTCTAACGATGACCATTGGGCTATCAATGACAAGATGCTCCAACTGGTGGTGGAGCAGTGTAAGGAGGTCGCTGACTGTGGTCAGAGTTTTGAGGTTCCTTCTCATCAATCTCCTTCCATTCATGTCAGTGGCGTGGCTAGGTTCTTAGTTTTGTTTCCTACTAGTTTGGATTCCTTTGTTCCTGCCATTACTATTACTTGTTTTGTTCCTGCTATGACTACTCGACACCGAGAAGGCAATAGTGGTTTTTCTGTTGTCACCGTTGTTCCACCTGCTTTTCAAGCTGTTGGGGATGGTTTCTCTGTACTCATCGATTCCCACGTCATCCATCCATGAATTAGTTGGAAGGAGCCCAACCCGGAATACAGCCGTATCAAATCGGATGGAAATTCTTTTGGCTTACTCAGCTTGATGTGCAAGATGGTGCACATAGGTTGATCAATGAATGGCATAGGCGAGCGGTGTAAAGGCCTTCGATGCCACTGTTGGATCCTAGCACCACCTCGATTATGGTCTTAAGAAAATAGTGGGTAGGATGAATCACCTCACTTATGTTGGGATGATGAGGCCGGAGTACAGAGTTCGTCATGGCCAAGTGGCGGCTACTTTTGGCAGCACTGTCGTTTGTGTTTTTCACGTCTTTCATCAATTTGATGTGCTGAGAGCACAATGCATGGAGCAGGAGAAGGCAGCTAGGTTATTCTGGCTTCTTTAAGGGAAGTAAAAGTTGCGCGAGATAAGTCTATTGCATGAGATAAGTCTACTACGCGAGATAAGTCTATTGTAGAGCTCGAGACTTCAACGACTAATTTGGATGTGGACCGTGCACGATTGGACAAATTGGAAAATGAGCTACTTGTCGAGAAAGCTAGCAATAATGAGGCTCTGCGTTCAGTAATTGAGCAATTTGTCAAACGTAGGATTGTTGAAGGGCGAGTGGAACAATTAATGGCTACACTTGACGAAGTTTAGTCGAATATCTCAGCCATGTTTGTCACTACTGAAGAACACCTGATTTCAACTAAAAGGAAGTTTGATGCCATTAAAGACAAACTAAGGATTGCGGAGGTTGAAGACTAAAGAAGAATTGTTGATGGGTGGGTCAAGCTTCTCGACTATATTGTGGGGCTTGGTGTCGATTTATCCAACTATTGCCACTTGGTTGTGCAGGTTTCCCAGGATGAAGACGTTGAGGAAGGTAATCCGGGTGTCCAAGGCGATTCTCTGGGCGAATAACCATCATCTCTTCTTCCTTCTGATCTAGTTCCATCTCATGTTCTATTGTTAAAGGGGGAACCTGGTCTCTTAGTGCCACTGGTGTTGTTGCTTTTCTTCCATTAGACATTCTTTTCGCCTCTACCGTATCTTCTCCGAACTTTATATTTTCTTCTTCGAATGTTCCAACTCCTTCTTCAGATGTTCAATTTTCTTCCCCGAATGTAAAAAATGATTTTATGAATTAAAATACCTTTCCTGTTGACAATGTTGTATTGCCTTTTGTATGATTTTCCACTTCATGCGTTTTCTTATTGAGGTCGTGATTCGTCTTGGGTCACTCATATTGACAAACTGTATATGATGCATCTGTTCTCCTCATCAAGTCGTTTGTAGTATAGTGGTAAGTATTGGCGATTTAGGTTTATCCATATTTCTGTGTTTGCGTTTCCTTGTCAACCATCCGAAGTTTTTCTTTATTTGTTATTGTCAATCGAGGGATTATCGTCATTAAGATCCTAAATTATTCTCATGCCAAAGTGTTATGTGTTCTGAAGTATTGGCTGATTTTGGATTGTTTTGTGAGTGAATTTACTCGTATCTTTTTACTTTTAGGTCCGTCGTGGTTGTAGAAGTAAGTCATATTATGTATCTTCAGGATTCACTTCTTGATCCGATATTTTGATCAGCCAAAGGGCCTCTACGGCTACATTTTTACTTGTGTGTCTGGATTTCTTGATTTGATATATAGCGCTGAATAAGTTGACTCATTCGTTCTTACTTCGTTGATCTGACGTGTTAATTGACCTAAGATTTTTCCGGGTATGTTGACTCAAAGTTTATTTGAATAAGTTGGCTTGTTTGTCCCAACTTTTATTTTGTTTGTCTGACGTGTTAATTGATTTGGCATTTATTTGAATAAGTTGACTTGTTCGTCCAAACTTTTACTTCGCTGGTCTAACGTGTTAGTCGACTCGGATTTTATTTGAATAAGTTGACCCGTTCGTCCCAACTTTTACTTCGTTTGTTTGATGTATTAGTCAACTCGAAGTTAATTTGAATAAGTTGACTTGTTCATTCCAACTTTTACTTTGTTGGTCTAACTTATTAGTCAACCCAAAGTGTATTTGAATATGTTGACTTGTTCGTCCCAACTTTTACTTCATGGTTGATCAGATCAGAAGTTTTGCGTCCGACTTATACATCTTGACCTTTTGTTTGTGGCTTGATGTGCCAACTGCTTCTCATTGTCTGGCTTTGATGCCGCAATTTTGGGAGTAAAATGGAGAGTTTGTAACTCGAAACTATATTGAAAACCCTATTTCCGATGTTTAACAATCTATAGTAGTAGTAGTCACTCCTTTTTCATAAAGTTACATTATGTTGTTGAGTCTGCATTGTATCCTTCTTACATTTGCTCGATTTGTTCTTCCTCGATTTGTAATATTATTGTTCATATGTTGTCATAAGGTAGCTAATAAACTCATAATGTTGTTTGATCCAATCACTGGGTGAGTGCCATTGACAGGTTGAACAAAATAGAATGTAGTCCCAAATTGTCTAATCATACTCTCATCGATACCTACTGCCAAGGCTTTGTTCATCGATTCATAGAACTTGTTTTGTTTGTCTTCATTGTCAATAACATAGGAGGCGTTGTTGGCATTGTCGTGGATAATGGTCAAGCTTGTAAGCTTCTTCGATTTTTTCATTTGGTTGCCCCCCTCATTTGAATTTCCAATGTTCTTCTCTCTCTTGGTTGGTGAGTTGTCGTATTGATTTATTTGGTCTCGTTTGATAGACTTGGCGCTCCTAATTCTATATAGATTAGCTCGAATGGGAGATGTTATTGGTTGTCTCTTTGGTTGGTTTGTCTAGTCGTTTTCTCCGACTACACAGTGTAAGGCATATATCAACTATTTGAGTTGTTATTTTGATCCCATGGTGGTGTCCGCCTTGTCCTTCCCTTTTGGTTGATTATCAGGTAGCTCGATGAATTCGTCGAGTCATTATTTTTTAACCCAATGCTTGATTTCATCTTGTAGGTTGTAGCAGTCTTCAGTGTCCTGCCCGTGATCCTTGTGGAAAGAGCAATATTTGTTCTTGTCTCGCTCTTCTGGATCTCCTCTCATCATGAGTGGCCAATTAACATCTTCTCATTTTGTCATGTGTTATGTACACTCGATTTGTCTTCAAGGTCGTTTATGTCTATATGCATTTTTTTGCCACGCTTGTCACTCACCTAATGTCTTGGCCTTGTTGATTGCAGCTTTCCGGATTCCTGGTAGTTGAATTTGGACCTCCCATTAGTTCGGTGCTTTTTTTGACTGAACGTTTTCCTCTCATGGTCTACCATCTCACTTTCTTTCTTCCCTCATTTCTTGGCTCTTCGAATGAGTCTCCTTGTTGGATTCGTTCTTCTTCCTGGCGGCTATTATCTTCTCGAAAATGATGTGTTTTTGAGCGGTTTTCAATAGAATCGCCATGTTTTTTCGGGGTTTTAGGCTCAAAGCATCGAAAAAAGGTCTTATTTTCAATCGGACAATGAAAATTGGTCGTGTCTTCGCTACATCCATTGATCATGGTTAACTTGTTAGTGAAACGAGTAACATACTCCCTTATTATCTCATCGGGCTTCTGTTTGATGTGGAGCAAGTAGTGTGGCTCCTTTCTCATTTGTTGACTACCTATGAACCTCGCGATGAAGGCTGGTTGCTAGCATCTGAAATGAATCTATCGACCTTGGAAGTAGGCTATTGAACCAGTTCATTGTTGTGGAGATGTGACTAGTTGGAAACGTTCTGCATAAGATGGATTTTGGGTCTTCCCTTCAACGACATCATATGGTGACAAGGCCGCAAATGGTCTGTCGGGTCGGTGGTACCATCATACGTGTCAATCTTCGTGGGGTGAACTTCTTTGGCTTGGGAGTCACCATGAGTGCGTCAAGAAATGACGCTCTGTCTAGTTCGTACAATATATTAGGATCTGTGACTCCGATCCTAAATTGGATTTCAGCGGGGGTCTCGCCACTCTAGGGTTCCATCTTGAAGTGGTTCACTACTTTTGAGATTTACCTTTTGAGGTTTTGCAAGAACTTCGTTGGCCAAGTTTTGTTGGGCGGTGCTTGGATAGAGTCAGTGGACTGAGCATGCTCCTGGTGAACTTTTCAACCATTTTGATCATACGATTCATTTGGATAATGAGTAATTCTACACGAGGATCCATGGTGGTGCCTCTAGATGCCTGAGATGTTTGAGCCCACCTCGTGTTTTGGCTCTTTGTTGTCAGACATAGTTGTCCTGACGTTCATCATTGGGTTTACTGTGTACGCTAACGGTGGTGCAGTTTCTCCCGTGGGAGGGTTGTTTTGATTGTTGTCTGGTTGAGGGTTTGTAGAGTGCTTCATTTGTCAACCATCGATCAGAACTGAGGAAATTTATTACTATTGATTTTCTTCTTAAAAGGGAAACTTGTCATTCCCCAAGAACGACGCCAATAAGTAAAACCTGCAAAACAAATGTTAGATTGCTAAAAACCACATTTTTGGTGGCCGATGGCACTCCAATGCTTAAGTCAGTAACTCAGTTGGAGATGGAGACAAAACTGGATAGAACTCAGGTAAAATTGCATACCTTTGTCGAATGTTCATTTACCTTTTATAATGGTCATTGTTAATGCCCTGCATGACTTAAGCATGTGAGGCGCAGCAAGAGGAGACGTTCTCTGTAACAGTCCCCTTATTTATGAAGATACATCCTCAGAGACGTAACTCTCTCTACGACTATTTTTCTATGTAACGTTCTTCCCCCTTAAGGGAGAACTTTATTGGGCCTGGTTTTGGCCACCGATTGCGATTTATTCTGACGGGTCCTATTTGGGCTTCCATGACTGAATTCATCTTATTTGGGCTTTATGAATTGGCTTAGTATTGGGATACTTGTTCCTCATGATGGATGATATCTGCTAAGTGTACAACTGAGATGTCAAACTTATTTTATGTATCACCAGAAATTGAAAACGAAGTCGAAGAATTAGAGTTGGAGCCTTTATAGGATCTCAAGTTTGATTTTGATGTCGCCCATCTCCCCTTCCCTCTTCTCTTCCCCTTTCTATTTTCCCACCCTTGTGATAACTTGTGATAGCAGCGAGAAAAAAAAATTGACCCACGCTGAGGCCACCTGCGAGTTAAAAACTTGCAGTCGCAGAGTCCGTTCGACGAGTAGGGAACCCATCCTCGCATAGGCTGTCGTGAGGGCAAGGAAAAAATAAAAAGGGAGAAGGGAATGAGAATAAGGAGAAGGGAGATATGAGACAACCTATGCGAGAAGAATAGAGAGTGGGAGAATAAGATAGGAAAACTTGGAAATAGTGAGATAACTGTGAGATTGGAAAGAGAAGAAGATTGAAAAGGGAGGGAGATAGAGAAGGGAGATGGTGGTTGTTGTGGCCCCATCTCTTCTATTTCTTGTCGTCGCCGATCATCTCTCACAATCATTTGCCCCTTCCTCGCTGTCGCCTTCCATGTTTTTGTTCTAGAGAAGAGAGGGTGAGAGAGAAGAGTGAAATAATTGTTTAAACGGGTGGTGGGGAAAGGAATCTGTGGTGTTAAATAGTCGTTGCCTAATAGAAAATACCTTATTTAACTTTGAATTTTTTTTCTTGGTGGTCTTGATGATAAAAAAATCACTTATGTGGTGTACGTGATAAAATTAGTTGGTGGTAAGATCTAGATCACTTTTTATATAGTAGATTAGGGGATGGACGAGTTCTGCGTGCGCGTATATTAAGTCTTTTATTTTTTTTAAACTGATAAGTGTAAAATTAAAATTTTAGGGGATTTGGATTTTAAATTTATTAGTCCCATTTGTGCTTGTAGCATGGTTTGTTTATCTTTATACTGTATGAAAAAAACAAATTATGTTTATGCCTTTAGGAAAAAATATTTTAATAATAGATTGATTAAATTTTGATCATAAGCTTGATTTTATTTTTTGTTATGGCTACATGATTTGCGTTAATAGCTTGACCAAGTTAGGGTCCAAAATGATTGGCCGTTATAAGTTTCAAATAATTTTAGAAGCCTAATAGGGTTATCAAGGTCCAAGCCCACTAACATAAGCCCAACAAGGCCATGGAAAGTTTTAAGCCCAAACCTTTTGGAGGAAACCCACATGCCCAAACTCTTTATTATCTATAGATTACGAACCTCTTTTTCACTTCTTCATCAATATCCCATGCAAACACACATACAGTTTTGCAACAAGCAATCGCTAGCCACCTACTGTCAATCGGGATAGGAGAAGGGGAGGAAGAGACATCTAGAGTTAGAAGGGAGCGGGATAATGGTGGTGGTGCCATCAAAGTCACGGTTGTTGTTGACGTTGAAGATGAAATCAAGGAGGAGAGATGGAATGTCGATGGTTCGATCTGATGTTGGTTGAAGGAAAGGTGTCTGGTGAGTCGCATGTGCATAGTGGTGATGAAGAACGTAGAAAATAAAGGGTAGTTTCCGAAATTGGCAATATTAGCTAGAACATTTTCGGAATACAAAAGTTGTGCATGACGGACGGTCAGGTACTGTTCATCAAGGAAGTTTTAGTTAATAGGGGGCTTCAAATAAATCATGTTAGGAGCTTAGGCATTATTAGTTAATGTTTGAGAGAGCCTAATTTTGATTGTAAAAAGTATGAAATGTGGATCGAAAAATGGAAATTCAAAAGTTAGATGTAAGAGCCTATTTATAATTTATAGATATTGGGGGCTTCAAAAAAATTATTTAGAAGCTTAGGCATAATAAGTCAATGTTTGAGAGTGACTGGTTTTGATTTTAAAAATATTAAATGTGGAGGGTAAAATAGAAAATAAAAAAGTTAGAGTTGTAAGGGCCTATTCATAGCTTATAAATAATTTTGAGGACTTTAAATAAATTATGTTAATGACTTAGGTATAATTAGGATTTTCAGGAACTAAGCCTGTAACGAGTGAGGCCGGTTAAATGACTTTTCGGGTTGGTCCGGTCTATGTCCTTGAAAATCCAAAATTTTGAAGCCCATGAGAAGAAGAAACTCTCTCACTCACTCACCCCTTTTGAGAAATCAACAACTCATACATCCATCGATGCCCACTACTCGTAAGTTGCACCAAAAAAAAGAAAAACCAACACAATTAATGATGAATTAAAACAAATCATACATACCCATTGATGAATCAAACCGCTAGTTAGTTCTACCCACACAATGGTTCAGATGTGCATACATCACAAAGTTGTATCATAAATCAAAGTAAACTTACACAAAGCAAAATAACTCAAAGTGAAGCCATGAACTGCAAAATCCACTAACAAATTAAAAAATTGAAACTAATGAACACCAATAACATAAAACAAAGATTCAACCAAAAAATCAACAAAAACTATATTAAGTAAAGAGAAAAAATGGAGTGAGATTACCCATCATAGAAGACACATTACATTAAACTAGTGTAATAGTCGTGTCGTTGGCAAAACCATACACTTTCCACACAACATGTACATGTTCCGTTGGCACGGGTACAGTGTCATGGCTAAGGTAAAATACCCTGATCCTTTGATCATACCTTCGACACTCCCCAAATAGATCACTAAATTACCAAATACAAAAACAAATTATTGTTTACCAAAACATTGATTATTTATATTTTTTCATTCTCATGAATCTACTATTATAATTTATTTAACACATCATCATTATAATCTACTACTTTCACCTCTTTGCTGGGGATTTTCTTATTGTCAATTGGACTGTCGTAAATATCCCAGCTTAATAAAGGATGTTATTTTTCTGGAGAATAAAAAAATACTTACTATGATTTAACAAGATGATCAAACTCAAAAGTTTGATTGGTATTGGATCTTCATCTTCCGTGGGCCTAATTATAGGCCAAAAATTTTACCCATATGTAAGATTAGGTTGAACTGGAGAGTCTAAGCTGCATAAAGTTTTGTTTGAAGAGTTTATGGTAGTTGATGCCCCCCACCACCTACAATATTATCTTGGGAAGGCTGTGGCTACATCAAATGGAGGCAGTAGTTTCCACTTTGTATCAGTGCATTAAGCACCCTACCAATCACAAGGTGGTGACCATTCAAGAAGACCAGTCGTCGGCAAGGAAATGCCATTACGCAACATTAAAACAGCTAGACAGCTAGCAATCACAGTCTGGGCCAGCGGGTAAGGCATCCCAAAACCAAGGCCTGATAATGGAAGAAGAGCCTCCCTGCTTAGACTGTGAAGCTCCAGTCAGTCCAATGAGAACACCGAATGTCAACCAGCCAGAGGAAGAACCAGTCACAATCCACCTCGATAACCCTGATAACAATAGAGTTGTCCAGATAGGCTCCCGCCTGGGTAAATAGTTGGCAAAATGGTTGTTAGAGCTACTGAGAGAAAATCAAGACATCTTTGCTTGGATAATGAGGGGCATGGTGGGGATTGACTCCTCCGATCACGCATCGACTGGAGGTTGACCAGGAGCGGAGATCAACCAGGTAGAAGAGACTAATGGCCCCCGAACGAAATTGGATCATCAACAAAGAGGTACAAAGGCTGTTGAATGTCGACATGATTAAGGAGTCATGCACAGTACCCAAATTGGCTGGCGAATACAGTGGATTTGTTCGAAATTCTTGTCTCCAAAAATTCTAAGCAAATCAATATATATATATTTGTGTTTGCTCCCTTCTGATCAATTACCTGCGAAATTCTAAGAAAAATAAAAGTAAAATGGTTCATAGGAGTTATCGTCCTTTTCATCAAGCTAAAAATAATCAAGCTCAAAATCTTAAAAATACTTTAGAATATCAAAAAAAATAATTAAGAATTGGTAGAAAGAAGGGAAATAAAATTTGGATAATCGAAAATGATTTTTTAAAACAAAATTTGATTAAAAATGAGCTTGAAAATTACTAAACAAATTTACCAATTAAAAAAAGGTCTTAAGAATTGGAAAATTCCCCTTTTAGCTTTGTAGAGATTAATTTAACACATTTTTGTAAATATTTATTTGAACGCTTACACAAATGCTTTTAATTTTTAATTCAATGCCAATGCTCAAAAGAAAATTTTTTTCTAAGATAGAATTTCACTTACCTTTTTCGATGATAAAATAAACTCCTTAACCATCATGAATCACCCCTCTTTTGATGGAGATATCTTAATAAATGGTTATAATTCATGAAGAATTGCAGAGCTACAAAAAACAAATATAATTTTTGTTTCCAATTCCATATCTTCATTTCGCATAATCTTTCGTTGTCCATCTTTCGATTTGATAACTTTGATTCATTAGTTGAACCTAATTTAACATAAATAATACAAGTTTTATTATTTTTTGTGCTAAAAAAATCTCTACATAACTAATATAGGTTTCATATCCTCTCCTTGAGAGGAGATGTTTAGCTTACCATTGTCATTGTGATGAAATAATCTAAGAGTGGAACTGGAAAGGTAGATGAGGAAATAAACTAATTAAATTAAAAGATAAATAATGCATAAAAAATATTAACTTTTATGAAATTCAAAACTAAAAACTTATATGTAACTTGAATGAAAGCTCCAACGAAAGAAAGAAAACAAATCTAAGCTATATTGGAGATAAGAGAAAAATGTATAAAATAAACTAAATCTAATGGATGTTTTTTTTCCAAGAGTATGAGAGATTGTTTATAGTATTCTTCTCTAAGCTATAAATGGAAAAAATCTTACAAATTCCTTGAATATAATCCAAATCATATCATATAAAATCAAGAGAATCATAAATAGGGATAGATACATGAGAAACTCAAGGTAATGGAATATTCTTTGATTTGATGCTTGGAATATACTTGAGGGTGGTGCTTTATTTGTCTTTTTGATTGCATGCTCCACACTTGAAGTTTTTATCTTGAAACTTTTCACATGTTTCCATCATAAACAACGAAAAAGGTTGACGCACTAGCCAAAATGGCCTCAACTACGAATGAGACAGTAGTGTGTGTATATATATATATGGATGCATTGAGTTCCAAGAAAAATCAAGTTTGGGAGAAGAGGAATCTTTCAGTGAGGCCAGCGCGACGGGCGAAGAAACGAGCTAGGCGAATCCTATCATCAAGTACATCAAGAACGGAGTCCTCCCAACAAAGAAGACATAAGCCATAAGGCTAAAAAAATAGGGCAGCACTATACACTCCCCTGAACGAAAAGTTGTACAGCAAGTCGGCCATTGGTTCCCTTGTTTGATGTTTGACCCGCACAGAGGCAAACTACGTTCTTAGAGAAATTCATGAAGGCATCTGCGGGAACTACCTAAGAGGGAGGACCCTGGCCCACAAGGCCATAAACATAGGGTACTATTGGCTGAAAATGCAAAAGAATGCCAAGGATTTGATCCGGAAATGTGACAAGTGTCAAAGGTATGCACCATACGTGCACATGCCAGCTCAACCCTTGTCCCCAATTACTAGCCTATGGCCTTTCGCACAATGGGGAATGGATATTGTTTGACCACTACCCCTTCACCAAATGCGATGAAGTGGAGCCTCTGGCCAAGCCAAAATAGGCAAAAATCAAATTGAGAATTTCATATGGGCATCCATTATCTGCAGATTTAGCATCCCAAGGATACTAGTCAGTGACAATAGGACTTCGCACGAAGGCAAAAAGGTTTAAAAATTACGTGATAACCTTTACATCAGCCACCACTACTCCTCATTAGGGCACCCCCAAGCCAATGGTCAGGCATAAGTCTCCAATTAGGACCATCTTGGAAGTACTCAAAAGAAAACTTAATGCAAACAAAGACCTGTGGGTCTTAGAGTTACCATGAATTCTCTGGGCATATCAAACCACCAAAAGAACTCCTATTGGGGAAACATCGTTCTCTCTAGCTTACCGGTCGAAGCAATGATCCCAGTAAATCTCAAAATGCCAATGTTCAAAATGGAAGAGTTCAGGTCGGATGATAATGATGAAGCTTTGCACGTGGGACTTGACTTCCTAGAAGAAAAAGAGATGAGGCTTCTGCCAGGATGCCTACAAATAGATAATGGCTCAGTACTATAACAAAAAGGTCAAGCCATTAGAGTTCAATGTGGGAGATTGGGTACATAGAAGAACCCAGCTGAACACAAAGTAGTTAGAGAACGTGAACAACGAATGTCTTAAGCTACCATGGAATGTAGAGCATCTAAAGAATATTACCAATAAATTCAAGGTATTTGCTTTACTAAAGTTTCATTACTATTTCATTAAACTTGTCAGAGAATCCAGTCAATCTATAACAGTTTGACCTGGTACAATCACATGTCAGACCATGAAATGAGTTAAATGAGTCAAGACATCGATATCTAAGTCAGACTATGCACCTAACACCACCATTAAATAAATTAAACAAGTCAGATCGAGCCATCTAATGGACCTTCGGGTCTGTTATACAGCCTAGTCCGCCAAGAACAAATCAAGAGGGCATAGAAAGTGGGAATCTAGTTAGAGCTCATGGAGCCTGACCAACATAGCTTATCACGCATCTTTGTCCCACCATAGGCAATGATGGCGGAACCTAACCAAAATTTAGTCAACTCATGAATATTGAATAAGATGACTTCTAGTCCTCTCTACATCCTAGTCTACTACTAAAAGATCAAGATGGCTTAGAAAGTATGAGTCTAGTCAGGGATCATGGAGCCTAATCAAAATGGCTTGCCACACATCGTTGTCCCACCATAGACAATGATGGCAGAACTTGACCAAAGTTCAGTCAGCCCATGCAATCTGAGAAAGATAGCTTCTGGTCCGTTCTACAACCTAGTCAGCCAAGAATGAATCAAAATAGCTTAGAAAGTGGGAGTTTAATCATAGCTCATGAACCCCGATCAAGATGGCTTGACGTGCATATTTGTCCCACCGTAAACAATGATGGTGGAACTTGACCAAAGTATAGTCAGCTCATGAAGACTGACTAAGATAACTTTTGATCCGCTGTAGTGCCTAGTCAGCCAAAATCGGATTAAGATGGCTTAAAAAGTAGGAGCTTAGTCAGAGCTCATGAAGCTTTACCAAAATGACTTGCCAAGGATCATTGTCCCGCCACAACCAATGATGGCCACCCTTAACAAAAAATTTAGTCAGCTCATGAATACTGATGAATATAAATTTTGGTTTGTTGTAATGCCTAGTCTGCCAAGATTGGATTAAGACGGCTTGAGAATGAAAATAATAATTAATTTATGAATACATATCACAATTGATGTAGTTGATTTTTGTTCTCCTGCCTCGTTTTTACCTAGACCTGCACAAAGAATGCACGTGAGCAAAATACCACCGTGTGGTGGCTGATGGCATTCTGATGCTTAAGTGTGATAAGGCTTAGGAGAGGCTTAAAGCTGTAAATCGGGTTTTTGTAGCGTACCTTTGTTCATCGACCTTATCTCCTTTTTATAGTGTGTGAGAGTCCTTGTTCGAATCAACCTTTGGTAGCGTAGTTTAAGGAAAGAGATCTTGCTGGAAATCTTTTCCTTGTTGTGAGTTGTCCATCTAAAGAAGTTTCCCTGCATGATTTGTGTTCCTATATCTGCGGGAATGGCTTCTCTTTCTAAGTGTTGTCCATGCAAATAAGTTTTTTTGCCCGACTTATACTTCAATATTTGTTTCCTAGTCGGAACCAAAGTATTGTTGGCCGGCCTGTCTTGGGTTGATCCTCTAGATAGTTGCCTTATCATGGCTTACTCTTGCCTTATCAAGACTTAAGAGTATTGGGCTTGACCGCATGACATGTGAGCTTAGTGGCGCATTGCAAATTGGATCCAACCTTTTAGATCCTTCCAAACGTGAGCTTAACGTTGTCTGGACCTTGTTGGATTGAGCGTGCAATCGGGCCTGTTATGTTCTATTTGAGTAGATTATCATGACACGTGTACGGTGTTGTTAAAGAGGATGGATTGATGTATCATCAACAATTATCTATGGTCCGCCAATAAAATTTCTACTCTGCTGGACAAAGTTTAGTCAACTTACAAAGAGTGGCCAAGATAGCTTCTGGTCCACCAAAATGATTTCTACTGCGCTGATCAGGGTTCAGTTTACCCATGAAGGTTGATGAACACAAATTATGATCTAATCAATACTCTAGTCTGACAACGGACCAAGATAGCTAGATAGTTTTTGGTCTTCTTCAGAGTTTAGACAAACAATACTTGCCCCTAAAAGCACATTCAAGCTGAATGATCAGAACTCATATAAAAATGTCAACTTGTCCTATTCTAGACTTAATGAAAATCTTTTATCTAAAGACCAACACAATGGCAAGGCAACATACAAAAGATTCCACAGGAAAAGTCTAGGAAATACAAGTACGAAGTGTTACTCAAAAAACTTTCCTCCATTGATGATTGAGAATTACATATTGCACCCTTTGGGTGGATTAGTTTCGATAACAGAAGGCCAGATTTATCAGCGGAGACAATAGGAGATGGATTAGTAGACTTCGGAGCTTGCTCTAGAACATCATTGGAAGGCGCCTTGTAAGAAGCTTATTTCTTTACAAATTTTGCATAAGCTGCATCTCTGTAATATGCAAAATCAAGATTAGGGTGGTCATATTCAATCAGCTACAACAACTCAAGCATACCCTTAACAACTTTGCTGAAATCTAAAGTTTCATGATCTTCAAGCAACTTCTTCTTACAGGCTTCAGACTCCGCTATTTCTTCTTCGCCTTTTTCCAATCTTGACGCAAGCGTGTCAGCCTTTGACTATTCATGTTCCAATTGGTTATTCAGCGGACTAAGCTCATTCTGTGCCAAAATAGAATTTTCCTCTGTTTGTTGGACACAGTGAAAGCTATACATAATGTCAGACTCAAGCTTCTGACATAAAGCAGCCCACCCTGATTCATCATTCTTCTTTTCAACTGTCAAAGATTACAAGTCACCTTGCGCATTCTTCGTTGCTTCTTGAGCATGCCTCAACTCCTTCTAGGTGTGTCTCAACTCCTATGCGATGCACAACTCATCGCATATTGAGATTTAACCAAGTCCGCCTCAGCGAACTTCAGGCGAACCTTGTGAGAATCCAACTCCGCCTTTGAAGCTTCCAATTTTGATTCAAGGTTTGTCTGGGTGGTCTTCAAACGAGCCTCAAAATCTACCTACAAAGACTTCTGACTAGTCTCAGCACCAGTCTATTCGGATTTCTCTTTCATCTGCTAATTCAATGACTCAATTTCATAGAGTGCATCTGAATACGACTTCTGCAAGTTAGCAAAGGTCTTCTCCATGCCATACACTCTATTCTGCGTAAATTCCACCTAAATCTCAGCCATGGTAGCTTAAGTCAACAACGCCATCCCCAGCATCGGTGCTCGAGTGTTCAGCCAGTCGTGCCATTTGTGAAAGTTTTTCTCGAAGCAACTGACATATCTACCTCCAAGTGCCAGTCTTATTCATTCAATACTGCTTTCGAACCAAAAAGACTGATTTGGGCGTTAAGATGCAGATCTCTCTGATCCGAAAATACGCCTGCACCACCCTTGGACGTCTGCACAGTGCCAGGGGCCTCCTTCACTGATTTACCTTTCCCAGCCATAGTCGTTCCAGTTTGGAGGCCCAGTCTAATGTCCCAAATCAGGGTATGTGGGTAGGGGGAGGAAGAGGATAGTCACTCCTCGGAGCAACCGCTTTAGTGGAATGGGGATGAGTAACATATGAAACAGATTCATCATCAAGAGTAGTGTTCGAAAAAGGATTAAACCCAAAATCTGGCAAAGAGTGAAGATCTTTGCCAGATTTTGGGTTTAAGTGAAGATCTTCACCATCATTAATGAACAGTGCCATCGCAGCTCACGGTAATTGAATGGTTAGAAGCTTTGCATGCTCTGTGATCATTTTTTAACATCGTCAACACCCACCAGCTTCAAGTAACCCCTTTCCAAGTCAGTGATGGAGACAGAAAGCCCAGATGAAGTACTTTGTTTTTCCAAGACTATCTCCTTAGTGAATTGAGCAAGACACTGCTCCGCAACAATCAACCCCTTCTCCAAATGAACCGGTGATTGGGAAGGGAGAATGGCGTTAGATCCAGTCTGAGTCTTCTTAGGGCAAGCGACAGGAAGAAGAGTCTTCAATCACGTAGAGGTCAGTAGATGGATCACCCTTGGAGTCAATCGAATGCCAGTGTCCTTCGCCCTAATCAGAATGACAGTCAATGTTTTGCACCCATTTGGCACCATCTGAGCGAGCAATATGCGTATATGCGCTAGATATCTTTTGGGACAGGGAAACGGAGTCCCGACTAAAACATGCCCCTATATAAACTGATGAACCCTTTTGGAGGCATCATTGGAGTATGACCTGGACTCAATGTAAAATGTTTCAGATCGTCAAGAGTCCGGTACTTATCACGGAGAACAACTTGATTAATCTCTGTAATCAACCTCTCCCTAAAAATTCGTAACAATCAGCGACTAGTTTATTAGTAAGTTGACTTTGACCCACCATTGAAGAATGTGTGAACCTTTGATTGCACTCGTGAAAATAGAAATTGATTGGAGAGAAAGAACATAAGTAAAGCGACAAGGAAGAGTCTCTAAAAAATTGTAGAAGTAAAGGAAACCAACTCTGCAGAAAGGAAGACTTATGTAGAAGTGAAATGGTGTTCCTCTATTGAGCAGTCACATACCTAATTAATGATAGCACCACTTGATGAGACGTTTTAGACTCAATCATCATGACTGTCTAGTTCCTTCATTAAGTGACTTAGTGGGCTGTCAGGCTGGGCCACTAACTCCGGGGAAGCAGCTGATGATACACCAAACTGTCCAGTAATTAACGCCGTACAGGTGGCATGATGATCTCATTAACGGAACGATCATACCAGAATGAGCCCTAAACAAACACATAATATGATCCAACCCGTAAGTCAAGGAACCAAGCCCATACCACTCTAGGCCCATTGAGGCGCGTATCTAGGGACTAGACCCTAGACAACAAGGCTCTGCCCGGCCTATAAGTCATATGGTCAAACCTAGAACCTGGAAGACCAAATAAGGCAAGTATCTAGGAGTTTGACCTAAGACAGGTAGGCTAGTAAGACATTGATTCCTATTAGGAAACAAACATTAGAGTATAAGTCGTGCATGAAAACTTTTTTGCATGGACAACTCTCAATAGGGAAAGGATCTCTAGCAAATATCCTATCTTAAACCATGCCATCAAGGCAGAGATGAACAAAGACTTTCGCATGATAAATAGGGCATGAGGTTGAGGAACTAAGTTACATGATAGAACCCTAATCTCAAGGAATACATCCTTCTCTACTCCTTGTCTTAGAGTGCCATCGATCACCATAACAGTGGTCTTTGGCTCACGGTTATTCCTTTTACAGGTCAAAGCTCGGGAGAACAGAAATTGACCAATCATTTATGATGATTGTATATGGAATGAGTTGGAGAGAAGTGATGTCGCTGCTCCACAGGTATGTTATCCATTGTTTCTCTAGATGTGAAGTTTTGGTATGCTTCATTCTTCTGTTTTAAATTCAAGTGTATTTGAATGCTCTAGCATTGCTGATGCGATTATATATGTTTTATTTTTTTGATGATCATCTCAAAATTCTGGCGGAGCGTTCATGGATGAAGGGAGTTATGATAAAGTGTATTTATCTATTTTTGTGGAAAGGTTGTCGCCCTAACCGATTATGCTATAAACAAAGTGATAACACTTATATGCAAGGGAATTTTGAAGCTGAATGTATCAGAGTAGTCTACAATGCTCGTTTCATTCTCATGTGTTGCTTCATATCTCTAACAACAGTGAATGTATAATCTCTTGTAAGATTTCAAACTTTATAAGCCAAAAATCTTCATTTGTTAGGAATAATTGGCACTATGATAGCATCTTGAATCACTACAAGAAAAGTGATCATTCATAGCATATGTTTATAGCGTTTTTGTGAAAAGCGCTATAATTGATTGAATTCACCAAAAGACTCGCGCGGGAAATGAAAAAGAAATTCGCGCTCCACAATTGCTTCACAGCAGAGTAGGCGGGAAATAAAAACACAGAGACCTCGCTCCATTCCACTTCAACATCTAAGGCTTTCTCCCTCTCAGTCTCGCTCTCCTCCCTCGCGACTCTCCCTCACCAAAAGCAAAACTCCCTCTCCATCCCTCTCGCTCTTGTTGCCTTCTCTCCCTATCTTTTTATCTCCATCTCTCTGTGTATATGTGATAATTTTTCTCTGCTCTCTCCATTTTCGTTGACTTAGTAAAACGAATCGAGAGAGATCTTCATATAAACCTAAAATCCCTAATTTTCTCTCCCTTTTTAGTCTCCATCGCACACAGAGAAGAGAACCACCGTCGACGCCACTCGCATCTGCCATTCCACCGCCTTCGCCTGCTTCAGGTGAGTTCTTCTCTGTTTGCAAATTTCAAGAAGGGAAAGGATCAGAGGAGGGAGCGGGATGGGGGAGGTGGAGAAGTAAGGTTGAGTTGAATCAGACTCCGAAGGTGGAGATTGGGACTGCCGATTTGGTGAGTTGGTGAGAGGAAGAGTCATTGGAGGGAGATGACGATGTTGGATTAGAATTCGATTGATGTTTCAGGATGTTGAGAGTGGTGGTATTTGGGTTTAGATCTTTGTGATAGGGACTTGTTCTTGAAGATTTTGATGACCAGCTAGCGAGAATCGAATCTCATAGGTAAAATCTAGAGTTTGCAATTTTTGAGATTGATTTTTTGTATACTAGGGGTTTGTCTCAGGTACCCATTTCTTGTTTGTGTTTGTTTTGATGAGAAAAATGTCTATTTGTTGTGAACACTTTTCTCATTGTTGTGATGCAAATCTTGCCTCAAATTGCAGCATTTTTGGACAAGTCTCAAGAATGGGGTCTGAAGCAAGCTTTGGTTCTAAACATCATGAAGTCAAGTGGTATGAATCCATTCCTAAATCATCTAAGTTCATGGGAGTAACCCCAAGACACGAATGCTCTAAGAGGTAAGCTTTTCTTTGCATTCTGAATTCATACATTATCTCATATTTAGTAGTTTTTAATTTGGTTCATGGGTTCCTTCAATGGATTGGGGTTTTTCCAAAATCGGATATTGGAGTTTGAAAACTTAGATTGGAGAATCAACTACCCATAATGAGAGTCAGTCTTGAATAAGGATATAAGAGTGCATTTTGGTAAAGTGTTCAAGTTAATGAGGGTAGATTGTACTTGAAAGATTAGTGGGTCTTCTTGGTTTCACCACTTGATTAAAAAATAGTTTTCTATAGTTTTTGTTTCAAACCCCATCTTTGCAAGATGTGTATTTTTCCATCCTATTGAAGCTGATTTATGTTCTTTGGCTGATGGCAGTAAATCTTGTAGAAAAGTCAAGTAAGAGAGTTTGGGCATCTCACCAGAAGTAGTGTCTCATCTTCACAAGCTGGTAAGACACCCATTTTTCTCGTTCAAGGATTTTCTAATCTGCTCTTCCTCTTCACATTTATTATTATCGCATCAGTCAAGGTTTGGCACATATTTCATGTAGCCCAAAAGCTTTTAATATCATGCAAATCATAACTGGAACAAGTTTCATAACCTTGGATCCAAAAATTAATTTTCTTATAACATTATTTTTTATATCTGTATTTGTTTATGTGGTTACACTAGGATACGAGACAAGTAAACGGACGTACTGAACCCATGAAGAAACAATCTCCCAAGATTGAGCTGCAAATTTCTTTGAAGCAAGAGGTATGGGATTGAACTCCTAAGCCAAAGATCTATAAGTCCTATATATGAGTTGTTTATTTCATTTTTCCTGAAACTGGTGTTGCACCTATCTTTCACTTGACCCTCATTTATGCTAGTAATGACTCTCACAGTGAAAGTGATAAAGCCATATCAGGCTTTAGAATGAATCCAGTGGATAGAAGCATCAATACAAACAATGGTTGTTTGCTTCATGATAATTGTTGTCCAAATCTTGTTTGTTGTTTAGGATCAATGGTGCTCTTAGTAGAGGCAATGGGAGTGAAGTGATTTGTGTGTGTGTTTTTTAATTTGTCATGGTTATAGCTATTGTTTTCTTGTACATGGTCTTGTAGAAGTTCCTATGTTGCTTGGTTTGGTTCAGTTGATCAAGAGATCAAGTTAAGAATAAAGATTTTTGAATGGCATTTGAAGACCATGGTTATACATTCATATATGAAAATCCATATTGCAGAACTTATCTCAAATATTTAACTGAGACATCCATTTTTTTCCCTTTCTAATCGTAGATACAGTTTGGATTTCTCAAGTATCGGGTTTCCCTCAGTGTGGCCTTCACTCGTTTGATATTAGCATCATCGACAATTCTATTTTTTGTGGTAGTTTTGACCATTTGTCCAAATTTTACAGGAGAAGCACACTCTTTCAAAGTAGAAAAGGTCTTATTTGAAGAGAAGTCTGATTACCAAAATGTTTTGGTATTTCAGGTATTTGACATACCCCCTTTTTTTTTTTAGTTCTCATCATCATAATTTATATAATCAAAACATGAAGGAAAATACTTCTTAGTTCATAATTTATTTGAAGAGAAATAATTTATATACGTGCTACTGTCCATTTTCAGTTATAGGTAGTGATTCCCACACGCAGGAACTCAACAAGTTACATTTTGATAACGTATCCTATTGTTAAAAATTGCTTTCTGGCAATAGTTTAAGGATAATAACATGAAGGAAAATCATAGGATCTTAGTTCAGATGGAGTTGATCTCTTTTTTGATGATCATTAGGAAGTTTGCAATACTTTTGAATTCAGTCATATTTGTTTTTGATGGAGTCATCTGGGTTGTGATCCTTTTGAGCAATACACAAAAGATCGTCATAAAGAAGAGGTTCAAAATCTTAAGAGGCAATTAGAAGTTGCTCTTGGAGAAAAAAGTGAACTCGAGGTAAGAGAAAGAATCTGTGCTTTTCATTTCTTTCAACAAATTCAATTAACAAATGCAGCTGGTTTTTCAGACTTATCCTTTATGATAATTCATTTGGAATTATCGCTGTCTCACAATTTATAGGTTTGCTCTGCTTTATGTGATTGTAAGAATGTATTCTTTATCTATATAAAAGAATATAAACCATTAAAACATTCAAGGTGAAACAAATTTAACTATCTAAGTTGTCCCAATATATTTCCTATTTTGAATTGCTAAAACAACATGCTTTGTCACTCTTAATACATTCCAACTTAATAAGGTTGCCACTCTTATGGCTTTAGTTTTTACATTCTATTACACGTCATTTCCCCGTGTTTTGGGAATTCATCTTCTTCATTGTTTGATCCTAAAGCCATCATTTTTTTTCCTCCAGAAAAAACATGCAAAGCAACTAGAAGTAAACAACCAATTGATGGAGGCGATATCCGGACTTCAGCAAGAATCACTACTTCTTCGGGATATCCCACAAGTCTTGTGTGAATCAGTGGCTAGTTGCAAGGCCATGTATAAGGATGTTTTATCAGTTACTGAGGTGAAGATTCTGGAACATTTTTTGGGTTTGCTAAACCTTGCCTCTTGAGAAAATGCTATATGGACTAACTTTTGCATTTGTTTCATATGACCAGAGTTTTGTAGCTGATGAAAAGTCCTCCACAGCAAAATTGCTTTCTAGCATAGGCGACATTGGCATCAATCTCTTGACTACTTTGGAGCCTTGCTTTCTTCAACTGAAAAATTCAATAACAATCTAAATTTTTTTAGAGTAGCAGACTGGCTGCTTGGTGCAGTAACGGCTGCTTGGTGCAGTAACAGAGAAGGGCTTATATGACTTTTTTATATGCTTGAATATGACTTTATAATTGGAATTGAATCCCTCAATAAAAGGGCTTATATGACTTTTTTTCTTTTTATTCTTCATCTCAAGTCTGCTGTTCGGTTTGTCACAAAACTAACACTTGCTTGAAATACTTTTTGGATTTTATGTATTTGTTAGTTGGAACCACTCTCTCGTAGAAAGATGGATTTTGAAGAGTTCTGTGCTGCTGCAATCAGTCCTTATCAGCTTGAAGCTCTTGAAGGGTGGGAACAAATAGCCAGTACAACTTTTGAGCATTTTGAACAGGAGGGAAACAGGGTCATCTCTGTCGATGAATTGGCAAGGGTATGCAAAGCCTATCACATTGAGTTTTTTTTTTTTTTTTTTTTTGTCTTTTTTCCCCACCATCTGAACTTACCCCATTCATGCAGGAGATGAATCTGGGCTCTACAGCATACTCGATCCTTAGTGATTGGATAAGGAAGTCTGATGGGAAACTTAGTTTTTTGGTGTACATGGGATGCTTTTTACACTGATGTCCCTGCTGAAGGTGTTGAGGACGGCCCCAAAAGGTGAGAATGCTTAAAAGTATTTCATGGCCTTTTTCATTACCCATTATCCATTTAATGAACTAGGTGGATATCAAATTCAGTGATAACAGTTCTAACACCTCTTTGGTAAAACTTGTCTAGACTTTGAACCTGCACAATTGAGTGTGAAATAGAACATTACTCTGTGACAGATGAGCATGTGATGTGAACATCTATCATTTACTCAGCTAAATTTTTGATTGGTTGGTTTTGCAGCCTGTCTGCAGGAGGGACTCCTCCACGTTCTTGATCATTGATGATGAATGGCAACAAATTGGTAACGAGCCTAATGATTCAACGGGCTGTGTCGTGCAGAAAGGAGCACAGTAAGACATTATTTTCTATACTTATTTTAGAGAAGGGAACTGGTTTATGAACAAAACATTTCTGCCCATTAAGCCAAGAATTAGCATGTTTACAATCGCAAAAAACACAACTTAGTGTTTGGAACATTGCTGACTTTAACAATGGGCGCTATATTTCTGCTCTATTATGTTGAGATTTAGCTGTATTTATGCTACATAACAATGTCATTAGAGGCTAAGATATGGCCTAGATCAGCAACTGTCACTGATAACTATAAATGGTTACCTAAGTCATTTAAAGAATGGGTTTATTCATAAACTAGATCTTGCTGCTTTTATAAATATTCGTTTTACAGACTGATCTAATTAATAAAAACTTCATAGTTAATTAGTTGCTTTTTCAGTACTGAAGCTTAACTATAATCTAAATGAACTGGTATTTCACATATAATAAAGAGACAGCCTATATTGTGTCCTATGGTTGTCTGATTTAATAAGTATATACGATTATGGTTCTAGTTTGGTTAGATTGTCCTGTTTTTGTGTTATATATACTGTTTTTTTTTCCATCCTGTCAGATTCAGAAACGCTAACGAACTAAACATGGAATACAATAATTTCAAGTCCATGTTCTTGTTCTTGATACCATATAGTCCATAAATATCACTAGAATGTTGACCAGATTCATGGAAACTTCATTTCCATGTTTAAATAACAATTGCTTTTGTATCTAACGCGTCTTCTATTTGTCTGAACTGTTTGATGTTTAGTAATGCACAGTTGTCTTTGTTCAGACACCAAAATCAGTTCGAACTTTATTCCGTAACCCGTGCAATCGAGTTGCTGGGGAAGTCTCAAAGGTGCTCATGGAACTAGCTAATAGCATCAGAAACAACCATCTTTGTTCTCCAAGCTTGCTCTCTGACAATCTTCATGAAGCTTTGCATGACCTCAACATTGCCATAAAGTCCCAACCAAGACTCTTCCTTGGCTCCAACAAGAACCAAGCCAGCAACATGCTAGCCTTAGCTGCTGCAGCTTCCAAGCATGACAAGGAGGAGAGAGCACTACATACTGGGTGCTATGTAAGGTATTCCTTGAAGAAATTTCATGATGAGAAGCCTTACAAAGAGGTACATGTAAGTTCTTTATGGAAGTTAAATTGAAGCACAACTAGAGCAACCAAAACTGATCTATTAAGGCTATTTTTTCGTTGGTTTTTGTCAAGTTTATGAATTTTTAATAGCTTAAAAACAGCAGAGAGCCGATATAATCGTGGTACTGAAAGTATGTGTTAGTTTTAGGCCAGAACATAAAAAAATTTCAAATTTTGATCATTTGCAGAGATGTTGGAGGAGCTGTCAAGAAGAGAGGTTGCTTGCTGCTGCTGCCGATGCTGCTGCTGCCGCTTGCTGCTGCTACTGCTGCTGCTTCTTGCTGCTGCTGCTGCTGTCGTTGCTATCATTGCTTGCTGCTGAGTGTAAGATAACGTTTTTAAATGCCGTTTGATTTTTGTCAAATGCATACATTTCTGATATCAGACAACAAATGAATGAAGCATGTTTTAGATCATTGGCCCTGAAGATTGATTGTTGCGTTGTTTGATAATTGAAAACTCTTGAATTTTTTTGTTTGATTCCTGTTACATTGTCTGTTATGTATTTTAGGGCC
Organism: Berberis thunbergii; assembly: GCA_003290165.1. Lineage (NCBI taxonomy): Eukaryota > Viridiplantae > Streptophyta > Magnoliopsida > Ranunculales > Berberidaceae > Berberis > Berberis thunbergii. The sequence continues at coordinate 53,045 of QNQO01002573.1, read as the reverse complement.
CTAAAATTAATTGTGTTGGATGAGATTCTTCAATTTTGACAGTACAATTCTCTGGTTATTTCTTGTAGTCTTAAATGATGGTGACAAAAATGAGTTTCCTTTCGTTGTTTAGCGATGGGCTTTGCAAAAGATTGTGATCAAATAAATTGGTTCTGTTTTCATGTCTGAATTAAGGTTGTAATTATATGTTCTTAGGGTCTATTAATTTCAAACTGCTGATTTTTTTCATTCATTTGACATAACAAATAAAAATTGTGTTTGTTATGATCTGCAAAATTTTCTTTCAATGAGTCTCGTATAAGTCATAAATGATAGGCGTTGATCTTTCTCTGTTCTCTGGGGTTTACAAAAACTTACGTGGAAGAGCCTTCTCTGCCGTTGGACCAGTTTAATTTTATTTGAAGAACTGATTAATTTAGTTACCAAACTGCAGAGAATCGTTTGTATTCAATTGATTGATAATTTTGTGTTTAAAGATTCTGGACTTGTTTTCATTTGTTGGATTGTTTAATGATCTGTTTGGCTGATAAAATATGAATGAATGTTTTTGTAGGAATGGAGATAAACATTGGAATAGCTGTTGCTGATGCAACAGATGCAGTTTGCAGTGCTTCTGTGGCAAAAATCCGGCACGCGGGGACTTTTGAAGATCACTTGAGGTTGTTTGAAGGCCTTTAATCCTATATTTAGATTTCTATTTACCAATTCAATGTGGTGGTTTCTCAGCTCATATAGGATCTGATTGTAGTTTAATTAGATAATAAAGTAATTTAATATTGTCTATGTTTCCTCGAGTATTACTTAGAAAAATGTTATAAAGAGTTATGTAGGATTTTCAGATGATGGAAAAGCTTGGAAATGAGGTGACTTCAATTGTAGAAAATGTGCACTTTGATGGTTATGAAACTGGGTTAAGCTTGAGAATGGTTAATGGTTTTACATTGTGAGCAATTGATATCAATGTGTCCTTACAGTCAACTTGTATTGCTTTTCAGTTATTTAATCAACTGTTGGTTGGTTAGGGTTCAATTAAATGCGTAATCAGATTGCAGTGTGTGATATATGTTCAGATCTAAACTGTTAGCAGGTTGTATATTAAGCTTAGCAAAACACAGCATTGTTGGTTTCAGTTTTCCACGAGGATGTTAGAATGGGGTTTTTCGTGCAGGGATTAACCTGTTACAATGTGAAAACAGGCTTGGTTCTCTTGCTACGAAATCTTAAAGATGGGACTCTTTCTGTTTATTTATTCATATTGTGTGCCGTGCATCATCTTCATATATGCAGATTCCAGCATAATATAGATGTTCAGTAACTTTGTTGGAAACTTTAGATTATTTTCTGATTACTACCTTGCTAACTATCCTCTTTTGCTTCCTTCAGGCATCACAGATACCGGTTTCTGCCATTGTACTGCACCAGAAGACAACTTCAGGTTCTTCAGTTGCTCCTGCTTCTGAAGCACCCCATCCACTTGCTCCATTTGCCTCTCAGGGTACCTTATATCCATCTCCAATGCAGTTCTCTTCTGAAGCACCCTATCAGCAACTACCTTTTGGATTGAAGGAAACTGATCAGACGGACTCTCCCACAGTCCAAATGCTGGCTTCCATCCGTGACTCAATGGAACGTATCGTGGAGTCACAGAACCTGGCTGCCATCCTTGACTCAATGGAACGTATCTTGGAGTCACAGAAACAGCATCAGGCCTTGGTCCTGGAGGCTTATGCCAAACAGCAGGCCTTGCTGGATCAGATTCGGGTAGATCTTGGGGTGTTCCATACCAATGCAAGCTCGTCCTCTTCCCAGCCTACTTCAGCACAGGCTTATCAGCTGTTGGCTCCTGTTCTCAGAAAATCTCAGCCAGCTCCATCTCTCTCTGTGGTGAAAGGAGACAAGCCGGAGGCTATTGAGTGATTATTTGAACACTATATACATATATTGATCTAGGAAGTGAATTTTCTTCTGGAACAAAATGTTTCAAGGAAAATATTGTGGTTTAAGATGTGGATGTTCCATATACTGTTTTTGCTGATAGGTGATAAGGTGGAATATGGTTTTCTGTTGCTGATAAGTTATAAAGATTATGGTTTAAGATGTGGATGTTTCATATAATGTTTTTCTGATAGGTGATAAAGATTGTGGTTTAAGATGTGGATGTTCCATTTCCTGTTTTTGCTGATAGGTGATAAGTCATTTGATAGTAAAAAAAAAAAAAAAAAAAAAAAAAAAAAAAAAAAAAAAATTGCTATGTATACTTACCATAGCGTTTTTAAAACGCTATGGTATAGTCTACCATAGCGGTTTTAGAGTCTATTATAGCGTTTTTAAAACGCTATGGTAGAGGCTACTATAGCGGTTTTATAGTCTATTATAGCGTTTTTAAAACGCTATGGCAGAGGCTACCATAGTGGTTTTGAAACGCTATAAAAGCCAAACTTACCATAGCGTTTTAAAACCGCTATAATATCCCCTGGGTCTATTATAGCTCTGGCTGTCATAGCGGTTACTAAACCGCTATGGTATCCTACCATAGCGGTTTTTAAACGCTATTGATCACAATTTTTCTTGTAGTGAATACATAGACAATATTCTTTAAATCATTATTTGTCACACTGCATCATCTCCACTGGTAGTAGTATTTAATCTACAATATATTTGTAGACGACCAACTTCGGTTGTGATGATATTTGTGTCATGAAAGGTAATTTTGCCTGTGTTTGTCAAACAAAACAACTTTTAAATAATATAGAGCATTTTTTTATTCATTTCATAAAAAGGTATTGACAGGGATACAAATAGAATCTTAACTAGGAAAGAAAAACTAATTCTAATCTCGATTTTCTGATATTCCTATAACTACATACACTGTTAAATAGAAACTAATTCTAGTTTTGGTTAATCCGGTATTCTCTGTTAAATATGTATTCCTAATTATAGAGTTATTATAATTCTTAACACTCCCCCACAATATGGGCATATATATCGTAAATGCTAAGCTTGAAAAGGAAATTAGCAAAGGTAAACTAGCAAGACAACAACTCAAACAACACAGAAATGAATAACCAACAAAAAGTAGTCTCTAAGGGCACATATTGGTAAATAACCGTCGAAAGTAGTCTCCGATGGTAGGTCGGATGACGAATAAACAAATTCGACACATTCGGTTCTATGGCATCGATAAGCCACATTTGCACAATAGCATTCTCTATTACCCACTTCTCATAAGTTGCATCATAAGGAGTAAGTTATGGAATAATACTAGTAAGATATCACATCCTACCTCATCCAACAATAAATCAACACCAGTCAATTAATCTCAATATTATCTTGGACATTTCCATCCAATTCAACTCTTCAACATCAATCTCCCTCGAAAAAGAAGAAGTGGATACCACAAAAATCTCAGTAGTAAACCTCTTCTAATAGTCAATTTCGTCCTTCAAAATCAAGTTCAATATATAGTTTATAATTCAGAGCTTGCCAGTTAACCCTTATCACACATTTTGCAATATATCAACCAGTCGTAAGCTTGTGGAGAGCAATAAATAGAAGATAGGCTATCATGACAGGAAATCCCCATGGTCACCCATTTATCACACGAGAGATCTTTGCAAAGGATTAGATAATTAAACACTATCAAATTTGTCCCTAGCAAACAAACAAACAAATCAGCCAGCCAGAGTTCTTCACACATCTTCCTTCACCAAACGCAGCTTCTCTCAGCTACTTCTTTATCCTCTAACCACTGCTCTTTTCACACAGCCAACAATTGCTCTAACAAGCAGTAGCAACAGGATAACACCTGCAATCAAACTCTTCACACAAACGAAGTAGTAGAGCAGCAAAAGAGAGATCGTGCAACCAATTAGGAGCAAAATCACAGAGAATGAAAGAGAAAAATCGCACTAGCAAACAAAGCATAATCGCAGCCCAAACAGATGGTAAAATCGCAGCTAATAGAGAAGAGTAAATATCGCAACAGCACACAATAAAAAAAAATAGCAACCAAGGATCGAGATAACTCAGTCGACCCTCACCTTCACAAAGTCAACACAGATCAAGCTTTTCTCACCACCTCAAGAACGTCGACCCCAAATAAAGAAAACCTAGATGGACAAACAAAGTGATTAACAAAACCAGATTTAAAATTTTGATAATTAACGAACACAAAATCGGTAAACAAAGTTTGTTGGCAAACCAAGATTAGGAAAGCCAAAAGATTGAATTTTAAGTGTATCAATTTCAGCAAGAACGAGACGATTCGCAGCCAATCAAGTGGAGTAAATCACAGCTAGCGATTTTCTCTCACCAGCAGCAACAACGAGCAATACACCTGTAGAAAAAATTGTAGCAAATAGTCCTCCCTTATTGAAAATATAATTCCCACAAATTAAAACAGGAACGAATTTACCGAATTTTCTTGGGTTGAGTTGCAGACTAGGTCGCTCTCTTAAAGACGTTTCGCGACTTTGCCCAAGATTGTGCAAGCAGTCCGATAGCCCCATCGTCCCCAGAATAAAACAACCTAGAATTCTGTATTTGTCTCATTCAATCACATGCACTGATGAAAAAAGGGAAATCTATTCACCCTATACATCTTATGCTCGGAATCACGAAAACAATGAGTAAATTTGAAAATACAAGACAACTGGACCTTTGATAATAGACTGTTTACAAAACTCTCTGAAACATACTGTTTACAGAACTAAAGCTCTCTGAAAAATGAAGATGAAAATAAATGCTTTCGATATTTCTTTTAACTGAGAGAGAGCAAGTATTTATAGGCTCGTAGAAAAAAATTTCGAGAGAAAACGTGCCTTAAAAGACAGTAGAAATCACAGAGAAAACGTGGGGAGAAAAGACTTGGTCTCCTCTGACTCAGTATTGTTCTCTGAAGCAAATAAAGAAAATATATTTTATTTTTCAAATAAATTTTCAACAAAAAGAAAGGTTTCATCTCAATCCGATCTTACCGACCTGACCCGGCTCCGCCGGTCGGATAGACGGCAGCGGCGGCACACGTGTGTAGAGTGGACCAACATTGATCTATCTCTTCCCTCCTTCATTAAAGTGGGTACCCCTTCGGGTCCAATCCCAACTCCAAACACTATCCTTATTAACAACTCCAAAATGAGTTAGTGATAATCACATAATTATAACATTATTACCTCTTATTATATTTTTGTTAATCCTTATTTTTATCTTATTTTAGATTAATTATAAAATTTTTGTTTTTTTGTAGAATGTGGAGCTGTAATGAAGAAATCAGAGAAAAATGCAATGAACAAATCTCAGACGGTGACTTCAGAGGAAGTGGAGGTGAAAATAGCCTAAGCCCATAACCTAAACTCAAAACCATGCCCATAAACTCAAACCCAAAGAATATTCTCCCATTTATCCCATATTCAGATTTGATTTTACCTTGATTCACTCCATGAATCATCCCTTTATCTCATCTCTATTCATTTTGTTCATTATCAATAAATACAATAGAAAATGAATGTGAAAGGGAAGGAGGAGAAGGGAATCAAGCCTCAATAGCAAAAAACAAATCCTATTTCCTTCACAAAGTTTTTCTCATCACCATCCCAACCAAGCAAATCTCGATTTTCTCTCCTTCACCCCAATGAAACTGGGGAGTGACAACCCTGTTTCACTTCACCTCGCCACCGTCCAACAACCACAGCCACCACCACAATCAGACACCACCTCCTCACCCTGTTTCGCACACCCACAGCTGCCACCATCTTCCTGTTCCTCTCCTCATCCCCCTGTTCTCACCGTTACAAGCCGCGCAACACTGCCACCACTCTGTTCCACCTCGCAACAGAGTCAAACAGAGCCATCACCACCATCTCTCGACAGAGCCAGACAGAGACATCACCGCCATATCTAGGCCTCCTTTCCTGTCTCTTTCTTTTGACGACTACCGTCGCAAACGGTACCGGAGCTGTTTGGAGGACGAAGGAGCTCGCGAGGAGTAGAAATGAGGCAGCGGGAGTGACACTGCTCACTGGAGATGAAGGTGTAGGATTTTTGGGCTGGAAACAACCGATTTTCGAATCATTTGGTAATTAGCACCCCGAGCTTCTCTCTGAGCAACCACAGAGCGTTTGTAATCTTCTTTCAGGATTCGTGTCTGCGCAGAGATGAATTCCACCTCCATTGATGTTGTGACCACCACCACCATGATCTGCTTAGTACCACCGCACCGAAAGGGTTGTATAATTTATTTTAATTTATATACCTGACTTAAATGCTTAATTGTTAATTACAATTTTATTTCAGAAATTTGATAAATTCCTTTCACCTTTCATGTTCGATTAAACTTGATATGTTTTGTAGTTATATTCCCATTTTATCAATATTCAAAGCATGTGTTAAAAATTATTAAGCTTAGACTTTGATTAAGTGTGCCTTAAAAAGAAACTTAATTCTTGGTAAGAGTTTATTTGCTTGAGATAAATTGTTAATGTTTGACAAAAACTTGATATGATTGGAATTGGATTTTAATGATCACATCTTCGGTGCAATCAAGGGATCCTCATCCCTAAAGCTTATCGTTTATAATTTCAGTAATTTAGATTTAAATATATTTGCTAACTCATCGGTGAGTCCAAACCCCACAAATTCCATCTCATCCATCTTTCCCTTTTATTTTATTTTTCTTATTTTTAATTTATTTTTAGTTTAGTTTTAAAAACACTGTAACCCCATTTTCTCCAAATTAGTTTAATTAAATCATTAAATTCAATTCAATCCACTTTCATCGTGGGATTGACTAGTACTCGCCGTTGTCTACCAGTTAGACACCGTGCACTTGCGGTTATTAAAAGTACGGTTTATTAACTTATTAATTTAGGTTAATAAAAATTGCAACAAGTTTTTGGCCCCGTTGCCGGGGAAGGTAGGTGTGTAATTGAATATAAGATTTATTTTATCTAATTAAAAAAATTCAAAAAAAAACAATTTTTTTTGTTAAGTTCTTTTTACACTCATTTCGTGTTATTTGTTTGATTTTGCAGAATACACGCTTCTCGAGGAAATTGGACGATCCTGCAAACATCAAACAAATTTAAAATTTTACCTCTATTGTTTTCACCTCGTTTTACGAGTGTGTGGTGTAGTAATTTTTAAACTCTATTGTTTTCCATTTCTAATCACCTAAAAAAAAACCCAAAAATTTTCCTAGTCAAAAAAATTTATAGGAAAACAATTAAAATTGTTACATAATAACTTTTTTATGATTTAGAAATCCGACTTCTAAGACCAAGACCAATAATTTGATTGCATATGCTTGTGTGGTGATTGTAACGGATAAAAAGAAGTCGGACATTTTTTTTGTGCTAACTTTTTGTGCAGAATGGAATACGCACATTGTAAGTACTTTTATCACACACAATGTATTAGCGACCCGGGTGCTTTGTGTAATTGTTTGAAATTGTGTGATTGGTTGTTTAATTTCTAAAATTGTGGATGCTAAACTTTAGTAATTCATAATAAGCAGACCCACCTTCTAAATAGAAACTGGTGGGACTTGATATCCCCACCTCATCACTCCAGCTGTGTGCAACCAATAGCCAAACATAATTAAAATCACTTAGCAAGTTAGATAAAGCCATATTTTAGGTTCGATGTTCACAAGACTACCAAGACCAAAGTGAATCCAATAATTTTTGTATTTAACCAAAGCTAAAAGTGACGATGGGTTTTATCATTCAATGAACTTCGAGAGGCCACTGCCACAAGGGTAATTTACCCGATACGCCGAGTCATAAGTAAGCTACGATCCACAGAAAGAATTGGTGTAACCAAGAGTTTTGGTTAGGAAACAGAGCCTCAAGTGTACATTTAACATCACATCGTTCTCACATCTATTGGCTTACAAAGCGGTAGCACAAGGAAGTATTTAATTGGACCATTGTGACCTCATTCTCTTGTGTGATGACCCGGTTTCTTTGAAACAAAACTCTAGCCTACTGAGTTTGAACTTTGTGGTGTAAAGTGTACAATCTTAGGATCAACTTGTAGCACCCATTGCTCTGTCAAAAAGATTACATAGGAAACAATTGTCCTACAAAGATAAAAAGATAATTGATCTCAAAAAACGTTGATTGCTCAGGGAGGCATGTTTCTTGTGCATTTATTGGTTGTTGATTGCGTGTGAGTATGTGTATATTTTTAGAGTTAGTGATTTAAAAAAAATGAACACAAGGGATTATCCAGCCTATTTTTCCGAGCAAGTCAATTCATTTTATGACATGCGACGACCTGATTATGATCCATATTTAGATTATTACAACCCAGGTGTAGCCTATCATCCTAACTTCTCATGGGCTCATGGTCAGTACCATGAAGGCCCTCTAGACACTCCTCAGATTCTTCAAGCTTTCATTTTTGATAATGAGTCTCAATTTCATCAAGTTGTTCCTCCACCCAACACATCAAGGTTAGAGGATATTTTGAACCTTTTTATAGAGTGAACAGGAGAAATGCTTGAGCAAAATTTTTCGGATATTACAGAATTGATAGTTATTTCTCAACAAAATTCCCAAGCTATCCAAAAACTTGAGATGACTGTGAGTCAGATAGCTGAGTCACTTCCTGAGATAGAGTCAAAAAAAAATTCCCTAATCAACCTATTTTTAATCAAAATGGTCAATTCGAAATTAGTGGCACATCTGAGCCAGATGATGAAGATGTCCAATGCATTGCTACCCTTAAAAACAAAAAATTGGTTGAAAATCTGGTAGAAATGCCTGATATGGGTGTCATTGAGTTGTCTAGACCAATATCTCTATGTGATTCATGTGATGATCCTGTACCACCTGATATATCCATCGTTTCATCTACTTGCATCACATTCCCATTTACTGAGGCTACTTTCACCGATCCCTTGTTCTGTAGTGAAGATTTCAGTTATCACCATCCTGTTGTAAAAATTATTCAATTTTCCGATTTGGAACCAGACCTAGGATGTTCCCTTTTTGGAGCAAGCAAGAATCCTCTGTTGTGTATGACTACTGGTCACTTTTGAGATATCCTAGGGTATTTGGTTCCCCATGTGATTGCTATATTTGGGTGGACTGATCATCAACGGTTTAGGTTGTTGATATATGACCATGGATTAAGTGTTTGTCATGTTCTTCCTCTCCACTTTTCGATACACCATTTTTTAGAAAGAATATTTGTCGGGCTGATGACGTTAAACCAAGCGCTACAGGGAGGCAACCCAACTTTTGTTGTAAAAGTGCATGTTGAGTGTGTATTTATCTTTCTCTATAAACTAATCCATAATTCTTTTGTCTCTGAGCTCTCATTGGTGGATTACTTGTGAGAATTGGTAAAATCTTCCCCGCGGTAATACTGTTCTAACCTCTTCTCATGTACTTATTTCATTCATTTGTCAAAATTATTTTGTTAAACATTGAGGACAATGTTTGGATTAGGTTTGGGGGTACGGTTCATGAGTCGGTGAATTTTTTATAGTGTTTTCTTCTTTTATTGTTCTTAAAAAATGATTTTCTGTCAAGAAAACTTGGTCTTTTGCGATTATAAAAATGATTTTTAAAATATTTTATGCTCAAGAAAATGCAAGTCAACTTGACATATTGGTATATTGATGAAGAGGGAAAGTTTAGTATGATCTTTAAGTTAGATCTAGTTCATAAGATTTCTCAACTCGATTATCTTAGCACCATGAGCCATGTTAGCATAACTTGAAGTTGATGACTAGAAAACCTTAAAATAATAGTGGAGACTTGGCCCTGAAAGTTTTGAACCTTTCTATTTTTCCGAGGGTTATACATAAACTCTGATGTTTCTTGAGTCTGTATTATCTCGTTGATGATCTCTTTACACTAGAACTTCTTGACTTATTCAATTGAGATGTCATAATACTGACCCGAATTTAGGAAATGATCTAGGCATTTTGTTCCTTTTCTTTCTTTCTACCATTAACTAGTCTTTTAACTTACCCATAACATGAACCTTTTTGTAGCCTTTTGAGCCTTAGAATAACTTTTATTTGTTAACCCATAAACCTTTACCCAACTTTTCTGGAAATGTGTACGGATGGATATACTTGGTGTAAAAAGGGCATTAAAGAGCAAAATATGAGATATTTCATAAATCCTCTATGTAAAAAAAAAATGATTCCTCAATGAGGATAAAGATGTGAGAATGAAGAAAAAATTGATGGTGCGCAACATTGGTTTATTCTTGACAACCCAAATTGTTAGTGAATAGGTGTATACATTCCTAGAAAATTTTGTAAGAATCCTTCGACATTCCATATTAACCATTACCCAAGCCCGGTTCCAACCCAACAAAGTCATAGTTGATCTTAGGTAAAGGTTGGTTCCATAGATGTGGAGATTTAATAACCAAGACCTATGGTGTTTGATTCAACATTCCCAAAAGTAATTGATATTCTTGTCCATGAGATCACGTTCATTTCATTCTTGAAAAGTTCGTTCTTCATATTACTATATGTGAGATGATTATTTTCCATTCTTTACTCTTTTCCTCACATATAAACTGAGTGAAATACCAAATCTCTGAGTATTTTATTGTGAGTGACATGAGAGGTTTGAAGTCAAAACAAACTTTCTACAGGAGATTTAGTCATTGTTTTACTCTGAAATGAAAAGTTATGTTGATAGTGCTATCCACACACACACATTGAGTTTAGGATGAGTGTGAATTTTTTCTAACCTTTGGAGAATATTAAATTTTTGGAGATTTGTTGATACACTAAAATGACACTGTTGGTTTCTTGCATTTCTTGAAGTTTTAAAATGAATACTGTTTGATCAAGTTTTGTTGAGTCAGTAATGTTTGTGCGTAACATTTTCTGGAAACCCTCACGAGAATATAACTCATCCCCTAGAGGTAATCTAGGGGTTCAAAGCCTTACTGCACGTTTTCAAAGGTAAGTGCAATCGACGATTCCTGCAAAAGTTTAGAATTTTATTTGTGGTTTTCTTTTCTTTGTTTTGCTCGAGGACTAACAAAATATAGGTTTGGTGGTATTTGAAAATCACATAATTATAACATTATTACATCTTATTATATTTTTGTCAATCCTTATTTTAGATTAATTATTAAATTACTGAAAATAGCCTAAGCCCATAAACTCAAACCCAAAGAGTATTCTTCCATTTATCCCATATTCAGATTTGATTTTACCTTGATTCACTCCATGAATCATCCTTTTATCTTTTTTCTATTCATTTTGTTCATTATCTATAAATACAATAGAAAAAGAATGTGAAAGGGAAGGTGGAGAAGGGAATCAAGCCTCAAAAGCAAAAACCAAATCCTTTTTCCTTCATAAAGTTATTCTCATCACCATCCCAACCAAGCAAATCTCGGTTTTCTCTCCTTCTCCCCACTGAAACTGGGGAGTGACAACCCTGTTTCACTTCACCTCGCCACCGTCCAATAACCACAGCCGCCACCACCATCAGACACCACCTCCTCACCCTGTTTCGCACACCCACAGCCGCCACCATCTCCCTGTTCCTCTCTTCATCCCCTGTTCTCACTGTCACAAGTCGCGCAACACAACCAATGTTGCCACCACTCTGTTCCAACTTGCAACAGAGCCATTACCGCCATCTCTCGATAGAACCAGACAGAGCCATCACCGCCATATCTTGGCCCTCCTTCTTGTCTCCCTCTCTCACGACTACCTTTGCAAGCGGTACCAGAGACGTTTGGAGGACGAAGGAGCTCGCGGGGAGCAGAAACAAGGCATCACGAGCGGTGCTGCTAGCTGGAGACGAAGGTGCAGGATTTTCTAGCTCGAAACAAAATATATTCGAATAAATTGGTAATTGGAACCCCGAGCTTCTCTCTGAGCAGCCAAAAAGCGTTTGTAATCTTTTCTCGAGATTTGTGTTTGTGCAGGAATGAATTCCACCTCCATTGATGTTGTGACCACCACCACCATGATCTGCTGAGTACCACTGCACCGAAAGGGTTGTATAATTTATTTTAATTTATTTTACTGACTTAAATGATTAATTGTTAATTACAATTTTATTTCAGAAATTTGATAAATTGCTTTCACCTTTCATGTTCGATTAAAACTTGATATGTTTGCTAGTTAGATTTACATTTTATCAATATTCAAAGCATGTGCTAAAAATTAATAAGCTTAGACTTTGATTAAGTGTGCCTTAAAAAGACACTTAATGCTTGGTAAGAGTTTATTTGCTTGAGATAAATTTTTAATGTTTGAAAAAAACTTGATATGATTGGAATTGGATTTTAATGATCACATCTTCAGTGCAAGCAAAGGATCCTCATCCCTAAAGCTTCTCGTTTATAATTTCAGTAATTTAGATTTAAATATATTTGTTAACTCATCGGTGAGTCCAAACCCCACAAAATCCATCTCATCCTTCTTTCCCTTTTATTTTATTTTTCTTATTTTTAATTTATTTTTAGTTTAGTTTTAAAAACACTGTAACCCCATTTTCTCCAAATTAGTTTAATTAAATCATTAAATTCAATTCAATCCACTTTCCTCGTGGGATTAATCAATACTCGTCGTTGTCTACCAGTTAAACACCGTGCACTTGTGGTTATTACAAGCAGGGTTTTTTAACTTATTAATTTAGGTTAATAAAAATTGCAACAAGTTTTTGGCGCCATTGCCGGGGAAGGTAGTTGTGTAATTGAATATAAGATTTATTTTCACAAATTTAAAAAAAATTAAGAAAAAGAACAAAAACAATTTTTTTTATTTTGTTAAGTTCTTTTTACATTGATTTCATGTTATTTGTTTGATTTTGCATAATACACGCTTCTCGAGGAAATAGGACGATCCTGCAAACATCAAGCAAATTTTAATTTGTATTAAATTTTTTTTTGTGAGGAGAATTTTAATTTTATTTTCACCTCGTTTTACTAGTGTGGTGTAATAATTTTTAAACTCTATTGTTTTCCATTTTTAATCACCTAAAAAAAACCCCAAAATTTTCCAAGTTAAAAGAAATTATAGGGAAACAATTTTAATTGTTACCAAATAATTTTTTTATGATTTATAAATCCGACTTCTAAGATCAAGACCAGTAATTTGATTGCATATGCTTGTGTGCTGATTGAAACAGATAAAAAGATGTCGGACATTTTTTTGTGCTAACATTTTGTGCAGAACGGAATACGCACAATGTAAGTACTTCAATCAAACGCAATGTATTAGTGACCCGGGTGCTTTGTGTAATTGTTTGAAATTGTGTGATTGGTTGTTTAATTTTTGTGATTGTGGATGCTAAACTTTAGTAATTCAAAATAAGCAGACCCAGCTTCTAAATAGAAACTGGTGGGACTTGATATCTCCACCTCATCACTCCAGCTGTGTGCAACCAATAGCCAAACATAATTAAAATCAGTTATCAAGTTAGACAGAGCCATCTTTTAGGTACGGTGTTCATAAGACAACCAAGACCAAAGTGAATCCAATAATTTTTGTGTTTGACCAAAGCTAAAAGTGACGATGGGTTTAATCATTCAATGAACTCCGAGTGGCCACTGTCACAAGGGTAATTTACCCGGTATGCCAAGTCATAAGTAAGCTACGATCCACAGAAAGAATTGGTGTAACCAACATTTTTGGTTAGGAATACAAGCCCCAAGTGTACATATAACTTCACATCGTTCTCACATCTATTGGCTTACAGAGCAGTAGCATAAGGAAGTAAATAATTGGACCATTGTGACCTCCTTATCTTGTGTGATGATCCGGTTTCTTTAAAACAAAACTCTAGCTTACTGATTTTGAACTTTGCAGTGTAAACTATATACTCTTAGGATCAACATGTAGCACCCATTACTTTATCATAAAGATTACATAAGGAATAATTGTCCCCCAAAGATAAAAAAATAATTGATTTCAAAAAACGTTGATTGCTTAAGGAGGCATGTTTCTTGTGCATTTATTGGTTGTTGATTGCGTGTGAGTCTGTGTATATTTTTAGAGTTAGTGATTTTAAAAATAAAAATAAAATAAATAAATAAAAATGAACACAAGGGATTATCCAGCTAATTTTTTCGAGCAAGTCAATTCATTTTATGACATGCGACGACCTGATTATGATCCATATTTAGATTATTACAACCTAGGTTTATCCTATCATCCTGACTTCTCACGGGCTCATGATCAATACCATGAAGGCCTTCTAGACACTCCTCAGACTCCTCTAGCTATCATTCCTGATAATGAGTCTCAATTTCATCAAGTTGTTCCTCCACCCAACACATCAAGGTTAGAGGATATTTTGAACCTTTTTATGAAGCGAACAAGAGAAATGTTTGAGAAAAAATTTTAGGATATTACAGAATTGACAGTTATTTCTCAACAAAACTCTCAAGCTATTCGAAAACTTGAGATGACTGTGAGTTAGATAGCTGAGTCACTTCCTGAGATAGAGTCAGAAAAATTCCCTAATCAACCTATTTTTAATAAAAAGGGTCAATTCAAAATTAGTGGCACATCTGAGCCAGACGATGAAGATGTCCAATGCATTACTACCCTTAAAAATGAAAAACTGGTTGAAAATCAGTTAGAAATACCTGATATGGGTGTCATTGAGTTGTCTAGACCAATATCTCTATGTGATTCATGTAATGAGCCTGTACCACCTGATATATCCATCATCTCATCTGCTTGCATCACATTCCCATTTACTGAGGCTACTTTCACCGATCCCTTGTTCTATAGTGAGGATTTCAGTTTTCACCATCCTGTTGTAAAAATTATTCAATCTTCTGATTTGGAACCAAACCTCGGATTTTCTCTTTTTGGAGCACGCAAGAATCCTCTGTTGTGTATGACTACTGGTCACTTTTGAGATGTCCTAGTGTATTTGGTGCCCTATGTGATTGCTATATTTGGGTGGACTAATCCTCAACTGTTCAGGTTGTTGATATACGACCATGGACTAAGTGTTTGTCATGTTCTTCCTCTCCACCTTTCGATACACCCTTTTTTAGGAAGACTATTTGTCAGGCAGATGATGTTAAACCAAGCGCTACCGGGAGGCAGCCAAACTTTTGTTGTAAATGTGCATGTTGAGTGTGTATTTTATCTATCTCTATTAACTAATCCACAATTCTTTTGTCTCTGAGCTCTCATCGGTGGATTACTTGTGAGAATTGGTAAAATCTTCACCGCGGTAATACTGTGCTAACCTTCTCTCATGTACTTATTTCATTCATTTGTCAGAATTATTTTGTTAAACATTGAGGAGGACAATGTTTGGATTAGGTTTGGGGGTAGGGGCGTTTTCTTCTTTTCTTGTTCTTAAAAAAATGCTTTTCTGTCAAGAAAACTTGGTCTTTTGCGATTATAAAAATGATTTTTAAAATGTTTTATGCTCAAGAAAAGGCAAGCCAACTTATCATATTGGTATATTGATAAAGACTGAAAGTTTAGTATGATCCTTAAGTTAGATCTAGTTCAAAAGATTTTTCAACTCGATTATCTTTGCACCATGAGCCATGTTAGCATAACTTTAAGTTGATGAGTGAAGTATATACTAGAAAACCTTAGAATAATAGTGGAGACTTAACCCGGAAAGTTTTGAACATTTCTATTTTTTCGAGGTTTATACATAAACTCTGATTTTTCTTGTGTGCGTATTGAATTGAACCTTTCTATTCAATTCAATCCACTTTCCTCGTGGGATCGACCGTACTTGCCGTTGTCTACCAGTTAGAGACCGTGCACTTGCGGTTATTATAAGTGGGGTTTATTAACTTATTAATTTAGGCTAATAAAAACTTCAATATTTACATAGATGATATGGGATTAAACAATATAGAGAGAGATTCAAAGTTAAGAAACCATTTTGTTTTTAAATTCAAACTAATGTTTCAATAATCCCTCACTTGAATTTAGGGTTTAACAAAAAAATCGAAAAACCGATTAAACCGACTGAACCGATCGGTTCGGATTTAAAATCGATTTCGGATCGGTTTGGTTTGATACATTTTGAAACCGATAGGGTCGGTTCAGTTTTTGGTTTGTAAGTGATTTTAACCGAAAAAACCGAACCGAACCGATACGTATGTCTCTTCCTTTATTCTCTCTCCTTTAACTCTTTCTCAGTTCCAGTGTAATTTCATCTAGAAAGTGAAAGGTAGTGTAGATGTATGAAGGAGAGACTGAGATACAGAAAGAGATTTGGGGTCGAAGGAGAAATCACTCCCACTTGAAGGCGAAATCTCCCACTCACAATCACTCCCACTCTGTCACCGACACTGTGAAATACAGAGAGAGATACAAAAAGGTGACCGAGATACAGAGAGAGATCGAGGGAGAGAGACCACACAGGGGAGAGGGAGGACGCAAGGAGAAATCTTCGTCTTTCTGTCTCTTCTTCCGACCAAATCTCCGCCTTCTCTTCGGCTTTTCATCAAACACTCACTAAGTGGGTTCGATTTGTTCGCTCATCTTCGTCTCTCTGTCTAACCTCTCTACCCTTTCTTCTTCCCTCCATCTCGGTTCAAAATCTCTCTTTCTTTGTGTGTGTGTTTTGTACGAAAAAGGTATCTGCTCCGTGTGGTGAATGCAGTAATGAACACAGAGACTTTCTTCTCAATTCCTCAACACAACCTCACTATAGTTGGAAGAGATGGTTCCTACATAAAGCCTTTTAAAACCAACTTCATCATGATAACTCCTAGACAAACCATGGACATCGTAATCG
Organism: Berberis thunbergii; assembly: GCA_003290165.1. Taxonomy (NCBI): domain Eukaryota; kingdom Viridiplantae; phylum Streptophyta; class Magnoliopsida; order Ranunculales; family Berberidaceae; genus Berberis; species Berberis thunbergii. The sequence goes on along the minus strand of QNQO01002573.1, from coordinate 36,321 downwards.
AAGCTGACCAACCCCTGGGCAAATACTACATGGCTGCTCGGCCTTACGCAAGTGCAGTTGGTGTTGTAGTTTTACAATTCGATTGGAGGAATTATAGGGTAAGTTTCTTATTCTTTCTTCTTCTTGATATTCTTGAATTGTAATTGGTCTCTAATACATTCTCAAAAGAATTCACATTTTGGGTTTTGGTTCGGTTTCAGTTTTGGTTCGGTTTACATAAATCAATAGGCGGTTCGGTTTGGTTAAGTTTTATATATAGTCGGTTCGATTTCGGTTAGGAAAAACAAAACCGATATTAGTCTGTTCGATTTTCAGCCCTACTTGAATTTAAAAAAAAACATTTTTTCATCGATCAATTTATAAATATAAAATTGTTCATAAAGAAAAGTATCTTTCAACTTGAACTCTTGCGCAGTGTCCATGATTTAGATTATACTAGAGTAACTCGTAGTTTTGAACTCTATCTCTAACAACATTATACGCACAACCTTACCAGGGTGAAGTCTAAAAAGCCCGTGCTTTAAGACAATGCACGCATATCCCAGATTAGTGAAGGCTCTAGGAATTTTTCCAACAAATTTCATAGGAAGCGGCCATACTTCCACAATCAATTAGGTGAGTCTATCAAGAGTACTCTTGTAGCTAGGTACTCCACTCCACATAGAGTATAGATCTCATTAAGAGTTTTTTAACTCATCCTACTATCGCTTCAGAAACTCATGCTTCAATCTAGGAATGGAATTACTATAAGGTCAGCATGATTCACTTCATATTTTTCACGACTTGTTATTACCCATTGAACTTATTTCTTGGGATCTCTAATATATAGGTCGGGTTACCATCATGAATAACTCACCAATCTAAGGGAATAAGTCCCATTCCTTTCGAGGTTTTGAAAACCTTCTATCTAGTTAATCCTTTCGTCAAAGGATCAGCCAAGTTCTCATCAGTTCGTACATGATCCACTCTAACAGCTCAAGTAGATAGAAACTCTCTAACCATACTGTGCTTACGGCGTATTTGTCGTCTCTTGCCATTATAATAATGATTCTATATCTTTGCAATAGCCATTGTACTATTGCAATGTTTCAAGACAGCTGGTATCGGTCTTTCCCATTAAGGGATATCTGCTAGCAGGTTTCTTAACCAACCTACTTCCTGACTAGCTGTGGCTAATGCTATCATTTCTCACTCCATCGTTGACTGTGCCAGAATAGTCTGTTTATTTGATTTCCAAGAAACAACTCCACCAGCTATACTAAAAATATAGCCACTGGTGGCTTTTGAGTCATCTGAGAGGGTGTTCCAATCAACATCGTTATATCCTTCAAGGACAGCGGGAAACTTTTGATAGTGTAATTTAAGGTTCTTAGTCCTCTTTAGGTACCTCATGACCCTTTCAATAGCATGCCAATGTTTTATACTAGGTCTACTGGTAAATCTGCATAGTAATCCAACAACATAAGCTATGTCAGGCCTAGCGCAATCGGTAGCATATTGTAGGCTACCAATGATGCTCGCATACTAAGATTGTCTAACACCATTATCTTTGTTCTTGAAAAACTTTACACTAGGATAATTAAGAGTACATGCAGGTTTACAGTTAGATTAATTATATTTCTTTAGGATCTTCTCAATATAGTGTGATTGATTCAAAGAAATTCCCTTTTCAGACCTAGTAATCTTAATACAAAGGATTACACTCGCCTCTCCAAGGTATTTCATATCAAAGTTTGCATGCAATAAAAATATCACTTTATTCACGACATGAATATTAGAACCAAAGATAAGCAAATCATCCACATATAGACATATAATAGTGCAAATGCCATTTTCAGATTTATAATATATGCATTTGTCACTTTCGTTCACTTTAAAGTCATGTGAGATAATAAGATTATCAAATTTTTCATGCCATTGTTTTGGAGCTTGTTTCAAACCGTAAAGAGATTTATCTAGTTTGCAAACTTTATTTTCTTGTCCTTGAATTAACAAAACCTTCAGGTTGGTCCATGTAAATTTCTTCTTCCAAATCACCATTAAGAAAAGCAGTCTTAACATCCATTTGGTGCAATACTAGATCGTGTATTGCAGCAAAAGAAATTAGCACTCGAATAGATGTAATTCTAGTAATAGGAGAATATGTGTCAAAGAAGTCTACATTTTTATCTCTATCTAAACCGTTTGGCTATAAGACGAGCCTTAAACTTTTCAATATTTCCATCAGGTTTCAATTTCTTCTTAAATACCCACTTATAACTTATTATCTTGCAATCTGGTGGCAAGTCAACTAAATGTCAGGTTCTGTTAGACTCAAGAGATTCCATTTCATCATCAATAGCCTCTTCCCAATAGTTGGCATCTATAGAAGACAAGGCTTCTTGGAAGTTAAGGGGATCCGCCTCTACTGTAAAGGCATAGAAATCAAGGCCACAGATTTTAAAAGTTTAGTTCCGTTTACTTTTTCTAGGTTCACATTTAGTTGCTTTATTATTTTCATCCATCCTGATCATAAGCACGTTATTAGAGGATGTACCCCCACTATTCCTCGAAATAAAAGGAAATTTATGTTCATAGAAATCAACATCGTTTGATTTTATGATAACGTGATCACTTAGGTTATAGAATCTATAGGCTTTGTTGTTAACGACATAGCCTATGAATACATACTCATATGCCCTACTGGCAAGCTTGTTCCTTTGAGGATCAGAAATTCTAACATAAGCTAAACAACCCCAAGTTTTGAAGTATGACAAGTTTGTTTGTCTACTTTTCAAAATCTCATAAGGAGAAGTTTTACTTTTTGATTTAGGGACTCTATTTAGAACATATTAGACCGTCAAAATAATTTCTCCTCACTAGTGTGATGCAGCACCGGAGTTAAGTAGAATGGAAACTACTAACTCAGTAAGAGTTCTATTTTTCCTTTCAGTTTTGCCACTCATCTCAGGAGAGTACGGTGCAGTTGTTTCATGAATAATTCCATGAGAATTATAAAACTCTATGAAATTACTGCTATCATATTCAGTGTCTCTATCACTTCTAAACCTCTTTATCTTTCTATTAAACTGATTTTCAACCTCCGTTAAAAATATTTTGAACATGTCAAATGCTTCACTCTTATTTTTCATAAGATAGACAAAGGTACACTACACCAAAACCCCCCTTTAGCAACGGTTCTGTACCGTGGGCGTAACCCATTGCCACGGCTAAGAGCCGTTGGCTACAGAGGCGTCGTGAAATTTGTTGCAACGGCTATAAACCGTTGCTAAAATGTTTAGCAACGGTTTTATGTTTGAGTAGGGGTGGTGATTTTCAGCATTTAGCCACGGTTTTAAACCGTTGCAAGGAGAATAGCAACGGTTTTTAGCCGTGGCAAAAATAGCCACGGTTTTAAGCCGTGACAAGGCGTAGATATTAGCAACGGTTTTTAAACCGTGGCTAAAAAGGTAGCAACGGTTTTTAGCCGTGGCTAACCCTGGCCACGGTTTTAAGCCGTGACAAGATGTAGCTATTAGCAACGGTTTTAAACCGTGGCAAACGTGATAGCAATGGCTTTGAGCCGTGGCAATAGTTAGCCACGGTTTAAAACCGTGGCAATTATTTTTTTTTTTTTTTTTTTAATTTTTTTTTTTTTAATTTTAATTTTTTTTAATTTTTTAATTTTTTTTTTTTTTTTGCTATCAAATGACTTTGAGTCATTGAGTCAAAATCTATCAAATAATGGAGGCAAAGTAATGTAATTAATAAGAAAATGTATTACATTGAGTCAAAATCTATCAAATAATATCTCAAATACAAATTTCTAGGAGGCATATCTAAGCTTGTTTCATCCAAATTTCTTCTACTGTTTGAATCTTGACTTTTCCTTGTTAAACTTTGTTGATTGTTCATGTGAGTACCACTATAGTTCTTCATATGGTCAATGAGAGTCTTTAAGCATATCTAGGAGGCATTTCATATTTAAATCCTCCTTAGCGTCCCTATCATCAGCAACCTCATCCAATTTTTCGAGAAAACATTTCCTATCTTGGATATCAAGTGGATGATCCTTCTCACCCTGCACCAGTTTAAAGAAAAACTCATAAGATCTTCTGAATATGAGAAAGTGTTCTCGTTTAGGTAAACTCAATGCAGTCATCAAATTTGCGAAAATCTTACATCCTGAAAGTTTGGCCAGATTTTCCCAGGTTCCACCAAATCCATATTTTTGCTGTTGGCTAATGTCCTGTACCTGTTCATAGCCAATAGTCAATGACGAGGTCAATTTCCCCTCTTTATAAAAAGAAATTAAACTTCTAAATATATTTTTGGAAAGGAGTGACATCCACATGATCGGAGCAATATAGAGAAAGGAAACAAGATGCTATTACTTGCTTCTTCGTTCTCAGGCTACTTCTCATAAAACAAAAGGGAACAAAACAACTCTAATGCAATTCTTTGATTCTAACTTTTTTTGTTCATTCATTTAGCAGTTGCAACTAAAACAAGGAATCAAAAGATAGAACACCACTAGAATACTTTCAGACCAAGTGGCTCCAATATGGCATGACTGAGATGAGTATTGACAGTTTGACACTAATTTCACACTCACCTAATAAGATTTATATATTCAAGCAATGCCTTAACCAATTTTCTCTGTAATGTTTAGTTTCTAACTATGATGGGGTTCTTGGATTAATTTCAAATACATGCATGTGATGTTGAAAATGTCAATGTTAAAAAAATGACAATGTAAAAGGTTGTCTCAAACTCTTTATACGAGTAATTTCTGCATAAGGTGAAACTGGAGCTAAGAGACAGACCTTCAACTGGAGCATTTTCTGGAATGGCTGGTTGTACACCTTCAATAGCAAGCCAATGAGCTACAATTGATGTATCTAGAGGGGCTTTCGGCAGGGGAGCTTCGATCACCTACACAATCGAATACTGTGTGGGATAGAACGAATCTGAAAATAGTTACAAATAATAATCTGGAGTTAACAAGACGATTGATTCTTACATCTTTAAATTCGACATCCTTGTTGTCAATGTAGAATAAATCCTTGTGACCTATAGCTCTTTTGAAGCGCAAAGGATCTCCAGTAGCAAAGCCATAAATTGGCTGAAGTAACAAGAGTTGACATACATAAGCAAATGGAAATCCTGTAATAAAATTTATATAAATTTACTTTGAGAAAAGAAAACGAATACTTCCCAAATAAAAAACACCATACACATGAAGAACCATTGAAATGAAGTACATTGGAACCCTTAAACATCAACAAATACCTTTCCCCAAGGCAGAAATGCAAATAAACAAAAACCATTAGAACTTCAGTGGGAAAGGCAAAATTAAACATTTGCAGTTTCTGGATGCGAACGTGTACGTTCTCCAGATAACAAACAAACAAAAACAGACCTAAGAATAGCAAACAGGCTGGTAAAAACACTCAATTCTTTAAGTATTTTATCATTTTAGCAGTTATATACCTCCACATTGCGTAATTTAAGTGCACTATCCACATCATCTGTTGTCAAAATAGTTCGCTTTGAGTGTCGCATGCACTTGATTGCCTCCTGTGATTGTGGAATGATAGACGATGTCAGTTCCTTTGAAATGACTAATTTGTTGAAGTAAATAATTATAAAGGGGACTTTTAACAAAGTTTTGTAAAAATTCTGCGACATAAGATGGTTTAAGGAGTTTGGTAAGGCTGCCTTTCAAAGTATTATCTTTTTAACTGAATAATTTAAAGGAGCTTGACCCCAAGAAAAAGTGTTTGGGAATGGGATGATAAGTCGGGCAAATTTTTAGGAGCTGCTACTCCTTTCTCTGAGATCAGGGCTTCTCATATCTCTGAGATGGGTTTAGAAAAAAACATCTGAAAAACCAGCCACTTAATCATTAAAATAACGTGAACATGGCACTGGATTAGATTTAGTCCCCAAGTTACTCATCCAGAAGCTATTGATCCATACCTAAATTAGCAGAGAATTCTGACAGCAGTCTGATAGAGATAAGTAAAGAATGCCGCAGCTGACAAAATCAGACTGATGATTGTTAAGACTGCTGCAATATAGAAGCAGCCCATTGGTTGCATTTCGTGCCAGCTATAAAGAATTTAGGCCTAAACGTGATAAAAGACAATTAAGCTTAACAGGCTCACCAAAAGAGATGATCCCCACTAGATGCAGTCTTCTCTGATATCCAGTCTGGAACTAATTTTTGTAACAACTTCAGCTGCTCTTCAAATTTAGCTGTAAATCAAAACATAATTATTAAGTCTTCATCAAGGTTTAGAATCTGTTTGTGTTGGTTGTTTCTTAATAACCAACAAAACCTTACCTCTATCTAAACATCAGAACTGATGTAGCTTCTTCTTCTAGTTTTTTGTAGTTTGTAATGTATTCTACAGGTTGGTTCTGTTTTTCTCTATGCTCAAAATAATCCATGAAGGAGTTTGACATAATGAAGACATATTATGGAAGTTGAACTCAGTATATGGTATATGTATTCAACATATCACATAAGAATATAGACATTTTGAGTATAGCCAACATTTCAAACTTACATAAGAAGCGGCATATTATCTCAGAACTAACCTGCATCAAAATCATAGCCAAAGTTTCACCAGCTGGTGCAAGACGGCCAAATTCTGCTGGAAACATAGTCGCAAGTATTGCTACAATTGCTGTGACGAATGGGAGGTTTCCTCCTTGGATTCTCAAAGATTTTGTGAGGTATGTGGCAACCTTGCAGATGCCAAAGGACACAGCAAGAGCAGTAGCAGTCTCTAGAACAGGTAGCTTGTTTCCAGGCTTCGACCCCATATCCGCAAGATCATCTGTCACAGTTATGATCACTATCAGAACTCAGAAGACAACATTTTTAAGATTCTACTATCCACATTTAGCTGCATTTCTTTTTATAAATTAAATTTCAGCTTCAGATGGTCAGCCACTACGATTTAATCTATTATCTTCTGCGAAGTAGTTAAGGTATTGAAAGCTAATACCTTAAAAGTGTTTCCTGCGTATCATGATGTGGAAAACCAACACGTTTAGTGAAATATCATAGATGATAGATTAATGTTGGGAAAAACAACACAGTGAGATCTTCATTCCATCATTTTCTTTATAACCACAAGACAACAAAACTATCATCTCATGGTATAGACAAATATAAGACCTCAAAAATTTAATGGCAATGAGCTATTCCTATGAAAAACATGAAAACTCTAATTTATCAAAAACTGATTTACAAGAAAAAAATAAAATACAAGTCATGGATATGGAAGATCCTCATATTAGCTTTGTAGTCAAGGCATAACATATGTCATCACTTTCTATAATAAAGACATCATCTCTTTTCTTAATCTCTTTTTTTGTTTTAATATTCAGGTGTCGTTCAGACACCTTGACACAAACAGAATCATAGAAAAAACTTGTGTTAGCATCAAATGAAAAACCTCCACAACTTGGTATATGCAATAATGCAAGAAACATGGATGATCTCGAAAATCCATGATCAACGCAACCCTCCATAATCTACACAAGTTTTATTTGTTACTTCCAAATGAAAAGAGATCTTGTTACTTCCAAATGAAACAAGATCACTTGAATCACACTGTAGACTGTTGGGCTAACTTTTCTAAGCAACTAAGGGCTTCCTAATACTGCAAATCAAATATGTGCCTATCTTTATGAAACAACTTAGAAGTGGCAATGCTAGAAGTAGAAATCTCAAAATATGAATCAATAAAACCTCAATCGTGATCTCAATCAAACCAAGTAAACTGCAAGAATTCACAGAATAGAAGAGGCGAAGAAAAAATTTTAAGAAGTAAAAGGATTGAAATAAAGGAGAACAAACAAAGAGTTCAAACTACCATGCAAAACAAAATATTAATATGATAAAAAAAAAGGTAAGAATACATCACCCATTCTAATATCGCTTCTCATTGCTTTCTACCCAAACACTCGTGTCGCAGTGCATCAACAGCCTCTTGATATTTCTCATACATTTTAGCCAACTAATAACAAAAGAAATTGAAAACAAAGGCAAGTCAAAAATAAACTAATGCTTGACATAAGAATGAAATTCTGAAGCTGTAGGTCATGTAATTTTTATTTTTTTGGTATTCAAAAATATAAACCACAAAAGATCCACTCACACTCCAACCATCACGCAGAAGGGAAGCCGCTAAAGCTGTTCCTGAAACACCTGTTGGCTCCCTGGGAATAGGCACGAGGTTACTTTGATTCACATCATCAGTCTCAGTACCACAAGTCCATCTGCAAAATACCAATCAAATTGAAGAACTCTCAACGACAATAAAAAGCTTTGTAGACTGTACAATAGCAACTAAACAAGTGATATTGGTAGAAGAAAAATGTCAAAATCAAACTTGAAGACGTCAAAGCATTTAGAACTGACATAGTACATTTATTACCTGCAGAAGAATATATCCAACAAAAGAAATGCGCAACAGATAACTACAACCATGATATCTTCACAAACAAACTGAGATATATATGAATCGTAAGAATTTCCAGGATAATAAGCTCGTAAAGTACAATCAAACATCGAAGGTACTTACGTTTCTTCAGTAAAACTACTGATTGGGAGAAGGCGCAACTCATCAGATTTTCTACTTTTCTCAAGTTCGGCTTCACATTTTTCAAGCTTTTCTTTCAACTCGGCAGCTTCCTAACGTTGTAATAAAAGAACCAAATTTAATATGTGATCAAGAAAGAAAATGATAGCACCAGAAAAACATTGCGACTTGACTTGACAGTATTAATTTCACCAATTGTTGAAAATAATACATAACATAATCTCATGGACTGAACATATTGAATTCTAACAGATAAAAAAGATATCTTTTCAAGGTGCATAAATTGGAAACATTAAATCTTATGTCCCATCTTCATGTACAGATATGTTCTTAAAAAAGTACAACCAATTTAAATGAATCGATCTAAATATTGTGGTAATAACATTTCAGAGGACCTTGGCAATAAAATCAAGTATCAGAATTTTTGAACTAAAAAGCTTACAGAAGTTAGATGTAAACAAATTATACCATGTTAACTACACATGGAGGTAAGCCATACCTTTTCAAATTGTTTTCTTGCTGATAGTGCCTTTTCAAGTTTTTCTTTATAATCAATCTCAACTTGGTTCAAATGTTTCTGCATACCAAAGGTATAAACATATATATGAAACTGAATAGACACAGTCTGCAGTAACCTGACATGGATGCAATCACCACTTACTTCCAATGCCTTGATTACACCCTCAAGTTCGCCCGACTTCCTAGACCATTCCTCGGAACTCTCTTTATATAATTCAACAAGCTTAGTCACCTTCAATCAAGATGTGAAATTTAAAACTTACAGTACACCAAGACAGATTATAGAACTTCCAAAAGTGAAACTATAAGTAGATGGAAGCACATATATCATTCAAAATCTAACATCCTAAAAACCGAAATATTTTCATGCACTGATCCTAGTCACAAAAATAAAGTATTGTCGATGGCGTTGTCCAGAAATGTTGAAACAAACTAACACATTGAGGAGCCTTGCAAATAAGGTTGAAAAATGAGTGCATGCAAAATCATACAAAAAAGTGATTTAAGATCACATTATTCAAATAAAGTTAACCTGATAATGTTTTGAACTTTAACCTGGTATCTGCTTGTAATGCGCTACACATTACATGTCCTCCTGTTACTTATGTTGCATAAGATTAATAGAACATAATAGAACAACTAACTTGCATGCCAAACTACTACCCCATCATGAATCTGTTCACACTACAGAGAAGGTGAATATTGCCCAATAGTGAATCACAAAGATTGCCACCTAGGAAGCATGAACACTAATCAAAGTTGATGTTTAAAAGCGAACATTTTTTTCTCCTACAGTTATATTTTAATTCTTTTTAGACTTCTCTCACATTTTATCTCGCTAAGCAACAAAACTTGTACATAAAAATGGCCAATAAACCACAAGAAACATAATTGAGCTTACGGATCTCAAGAGAGTGTACACCTCAGGGCTGAAACATGCATTATTTCACAGTTAAGGCTTTTGTCACTCCCTTAGGGTTTTTCGCCTCAATGCAAGTTAATAAGCGTGCCTTAGCATTTATAAAAACCTTGTCAGTAACTTATTATATAATGACTTTTAGTCCAAAAATTTATTTTTGTGAAATCGGTATAATGGTATTGTCCTAACACATTCCCTAACAATCTTTAAAATGATACCTCCAATCAACATTAATAGTTTTCAAAACTCATGGTGCTTCTAGCATGTGATACGCACAGCATGCCAGAGGCTAGTATATGCCAAAGGCATGGGAAAGCTTGCCTAAGACATGCTAAAATGTGCAAAGGGCCGTGAAATATCATGTCACCACCTGATTACCTGAATGTGTGTGTGGAGAGAGAGGGAGACAAGGGGAAATAATATGACAAAAATTACCATAGTGTAATCCACTCATGTGCTTTCCAGAAAAAATTTACAATGACACTAGTGTACTTTCCAGCAAAACGCTCAAGCCATTTTCACTAATATATGAGGAAACATTGGAGAAAGTAATATAAAGTAAATTTTTCAATTAAACTCACAGTTGAAATTTTAGCAGAGAATCGTTCTTCATTTGCAGCAGCAGCATCTTTGGAAGAGCATAACTCCTTCACGAAAGATATTAACACATGTGTAAGGTTATAAGGCAACCTAGGTGAGAAGAAAATGCATAACTCAAAAAGACATGCGACAATAGATTAGCCCATACATCCTGCAGTGATGTCAATTCCGATTCTAGCTCCTTCAGTCTCTCTTTGCTCCACTTCAAAGAGCTTGAACATTCACTGAATTGTCTCTCAACCTGGAAAAAAAATATAAAAATATTCAACTGCCATGACACCGAGAAAAAAAAACAACAAAAAAACTTACATCTGTGAGCTTATAAGACATCTCTGCCTCAAGTTCCGAATGTGATTTACGCAGTTCCATGAGACTTGTGACTTTAACTGTCAACTCCTCGTTGAGCCATGTGTTATGCCTCTCCAAAAGTTCCTTTTCCTGCTCGTATACCAAGTTGGCAAAATAAGAAAGATAGACAGACAGATTACAGGATGGCAATCCTCATTCAACATTACACCAATGTTTGTTCTTGAGAAATAGCATCATGGATGAATAAAGGCAAATACTTACAAGTTGCCAAATGTATGCAAATAAAGATAAATAACAACCTTCAGCATTCAAGATCTTTGCAGTACACACAACATAATATAAAAAGGATGCAACATAAACTAGAACATTTATAAACAAATATTTCCATATATTTTGGCATTCGAACACACAATGGATTTCAATTTATACGTAGGAGTATTCCAACCAAAACCACTTAGATTTTAACTTCTTGGTAAATAATCTCATGTTACACAATATGAACCAAAGAGTGTGTGTTTGCACATGCATGTGTGCATGGTGTATGTGCTTCATTTGTTCATGCCATAGAATCGAAAACACTAGCAAAACAATTAAAGGAAGATAGTGATTTCAGTTTGCATGCCAAAAAAATAACTACGTATTCTGTTTCTTTCTTTATTTTTTTTCCTTTTTATGTTAAGAATTTTTTTAATCAATAAAACACAGATCTATACATAAAGAAACAAAGAAAGAGAATAGGAGCACAACAAAAACAAAACAAACTACAACTAAAAGAGCTGCTACCCCAAACCCTTCTGCTAAAAACTCGATGTATACAGTTTCCTGCCTATCCATCTGAATCAAATTGGATGGAGTTGATGCTATCCTCCTTAAAGGTGTCTGGAGGAAAACAGATTCCTTCAATGTCGATTTTATTTACTTGGAATTCTTTAAGAACATGAATTTGTCGGAAGTGTTGTGAACCGGATTTGCCATCTTGTTTAGTATGCAGCTTAAGTGTGTATATATAATTTGGTGGAGTCCGAAAACTTTCCAGGTGAGTGTGGACTTTAACCAACAATTTTCAAACCCAAGAGACTTTTGGTTGTTTCCTAAAGTTCAAGCTAAAATGCAAAGGATAAATTTCCAATATAAATTAAAGAGCTGTTGATGTCAAAATTAAAGAGCCATCTTGTTCAAGCTAAAGATTGCATGAAATGCTGCGGCTGTTGATGTCAAAGTTAGTAAAGAGCTATACGATGTATTTTGCAGAATCTCTACTAGCAGTCCAAGTAAAAACCTTTAAAACTGAAAAAAAAATTCCTGGAATAAATTTTTTTAACATGAAAGTAAGGAAAGAAGCAGAGTTCAAACTACGTAAGTCGTGGCAAATTTGGAAAGAATAGAGACACATGAAGATGAAGAGCACTTTATTAGAAATGGGCCATAACCACCATACTGATAGCATCCTATTATTATTGTGGAACCAACCTCTAAAATTTCCACAAATCAATAAAAAATGCTCTCACAGTCTCTCAATACTATTTGTTGATATGGCTTTTTGGCACGTAGAAAATTGTCTATATTCCTCATGTTATGCAATCATATTTCTTTTGTTATTAAGTTTTGGTTGAATTTTATTATAGTACAATGCAACTGTAAGTCCAAAATATATTGCTTTTGCTTTTTCAAACACATTCATCAAAGAACCACCCAGAATTATGGATCAATGGATCAATGTATGGAACTAAATAATTTAATTTATTTATTTAGCAGGAGGAACATAGATAAAATACAGAGTAAATTTTTTTACTACTACTGCTCTATATCTTACACTTTGACAACAAAACCATCATTACCTACAATGCCTAACATTCTTCATCTTGTATAACAGATAAAAAATGGTTCTCTCTCGACTTCTACCTTCTGAAGATGACAGCCTTATTTTCACTATTTGATATTTATTGTACACTAATCATCTAAGATTTATCTGAACAAGCATATGGACTTTTATTTTCTATTAAGGTATAGCAATTCATTAAAACTGAAAAATGCGGGGTATGTGCATCAAAGAAAAATTGTTTTGGAAAAACTGATTATCAAATGGCAGGAACTCAGGTAAGCAATGATGAAAGTTGATAGTACCATCTCAAAATGAGGTCACCCTCAGCTGAAGTGGTAAAGTCATAGCGTGGTTGAACCAACTTCTTACAGGGTTTAAATATTGCTAGAAAACATCGATTCTTTAATCTTCGAGGCCATATTTTTCATTTATTTAAAGTCACAGTATATAAACTTTCTAGTGTACAACTACTGATTGTTGCTTCTAATATGATCCCTCAGTGTTTAATCATAGTTCTATGCAATAATAATAACATTCTATCCCAATACTTTGTGATTTATGGTCAGGCGAATCTCGAATTTAGGCTTATAGGATAACGAACAGGCTAGTGCGATAACTCGAGACAAGCACAGAAACTCGGTCTGTTGTGAAGGTAAGAACTATACCTAATACAGAATTACATTCTTAATTAATGATATGCATACAGGTATGAAAGTTATAAACATAAGCATTTATCATTGTTTGAAATAGCCAATGTCAAAGCTTTAGACTAAGATATATTCATTGGACTAATGAAAAAAGTGCTAGAAATGAAGGTCAAGTCATCCATAGTACATCATGTATTAATGAAAATATCGACACAAAAAAGATGAGTGTTCAAAATGTTTAATTATTCACCTTTCCATTAAGTGTAAGCTTTGCACAAGTTGGGTTCTCAGGATCTGTCTTGCCACAAGTTCCAAGAGGGAACTCACTGAGTGTAAATGAAGCCCTTGAATCATTCAATGCATTACTTGCAGTAGGGTCAAGAGTGGTCAAGTAGAAGTATGGGATGTCCCAGCCTTTACCAGGTTTCCCATCACTAAATGAAACTACATTTCTGAATACATCGGAGAATAATTATGTCAATCAAAAATTAGTTTGGTGTAAAAAAATAACTTAGCCAAACTGTATGAAAATGTAAATAATTTACCCAAAGGGAGCTCCTCCCAAGTCACTGGAGATGATACTGCAGGAACAAAGTATCAATGTTAACATCATGGTCCAAATTCATATGAGGACTTAACCACAAATACAAATTTTGCTTCCCAGAACAAGGATAGTGGCTAATGCCACATTAATTTATCAAAAGAAACATATACGAGTCATTCTTTTCATATTACATAGAGATCAAAAAATGCAGAAAGTATAGAATGTGTTCAAAGATCTCGTAAATGAGCTTTTCAATGCTTTCATGCTTTGTATCGTATTTGTAATCTTAAAAATAGTTGCTTGTTTGTTTGTTCAGTTTTCAGTTAAAATCTATACCTCAACAATTCTTTTATTCAGCCAGTCACAGACATGATGACATGTATTTAGACAGAATTGTAAAATGGGTGTTTTCATCATCATTGAGACAAACACAATCCAAGTGTTAGTCATAAAAATTGACAAGACTTCTTTTATCTCCACCAAATCAACTAACCCATTTTACAAAGAGAACCAAAGGTGCCTCCAACAAACCACATTTAACAATTATTAACCAAATCCAGCTACAACCAATTATATAAACCTAAGAATAACCATAACCCGTTTCATATAACCAAAGATAAAACACCGCTACAATCCACGAACACTTAAATTAGACTCATAAAAAATTCTAATTGGAAAAAATGGAAATAGAGAGAGAGAGATATAGAGATTCACCTTAAGACCCCCCATGTGTTCTCAGAGAACAACCATCTAGCAAACACAGCAGCATCATTAGGATTTGGTTTTGTTTTCAATACAAGTTTTCTCCCCTGTACTGCAATTGAAGCTTCAAGGACAACAAAAACGAAGAAAAAACATAGAGCAGAGACTATTTTGGACACCATTTTACTTTACTGGATGATATGACATGATGGAGCAAAGGGTTTTCGTTGTTTGGGTTGCTCGAATTCTCCCTCTCTCTTTCCTTCTCCTTCTCTCTTTCCCTCTCCTTGAAATTTTAGGGTTAGATGCAAAGGGTTGAAAAGGGGGAGATGGAGCGGGAACGCGCGGGAAGCAAAATTTTTTAGCAAAATTTCACCCGCCAGAAATCGACCTAATTCTCCACACCTTCACGTGCAACGCACGTGCACGTTTGCAATGATTTTAAGCTGTGGGTCACTATAGCCACGGTTTTTAGCCGTGGCAAACACACCAACGGTTTAGAACCGTGGCCAAGCCTTTTTTTAGCCACGGTTTTAAGCCGTTGGGCACTATAGCCACGGTTTTTAGCCGTGGCAAACACACCAACGGCTTAGAACCGTGGCCACCCCTGTGTAGCTAATCAAGTCTTTTGGTGTAGTGAACCTAGCTACATCAAGACTATAAAACACAGTTTTGAAACGTTAAAATAGGATATAATCAAAAGGAATCAATAGTTATTTATGCATAAGTTGTACTTACTTACATGGGCAGCATATATTATAGCAGGGGATTATTGGTTTGGCATTCACAATTGAAAACAATACAAGAATTCTGGAAGCAACAAAATACCATCAAAATACAGTTGGAAAGCTTGTATTGAGCAATGAGATTAACAAGAATACTAATTATCATCAAAGGAAATAATTCTGGAGTTTAACAATAATACTAATTATCGAACAAAATGCTCATTGTAAAAAAAAAATCATCGAACCCTAATTTCATCCTAAATAAAACACAACCCTGATGAACCCTAATTTCATCATTAATAAAAGAGAGAGAGAGAGAGTACCTATATATAATGCAGTGGTTGATCGATTTTGAAGTCGAGGGAGGAGCAGGGAAGTCGAGGGAGCAGGGAAGGAGGGGAGGAGGGAAGTCGAGGGAGGGAGCAGGGAAGGAGAAGGAGCAGGGGGGAAGTCGAGTCGAGGGAGGGAGCAGGTCGATGGAAGTCGATCGAATGGAGGGAGAAGCAGGTCGAGGGAGGGAGAGTCGATCGAATGGAGGGAGAAGCAGGTCGAGGGAGGGAGAGTGAAGCAGGTCGAGGGAGGGAGAGTCGATCGAATGGAGGGAGAAGCAGGTCGAGGGAGGGAGAGTGAAACAGGTCGAGGGAGGGAGAGTCGATCGAATGGAGGGAGAAGCAGGTCGAGGGAGGGAGAGTCGATCGATTTGGTGAAATTACGAAAGGAGGGAAGGTCGAGCGCCAAAAGGAGGGAAGCCCGCCCAAATTTATTTTTCAGCTTTTCATGTAGCCACGGTTTTGAGCCGTTGCTAGACCTAGCCACGGTTTAAAACCGTTGCTAAATTATTTTTAGCCACGGTTTTGAGCCGTTGCTAGATTTAGCTATGGTTGAGAACCGTTGCTAATTTTTTTGTTACCACGGTTTTAAGCCGTTGCTAAATGTCGCCACGGTTTAAAACCGTTGCTAAATTTTTTTTGCAACAGTTTTGAACCGTTGCTACATTTAGCCACGGCTTATAACCGTTGCTAATATTTTTGTTGCAACGGTTTTAAGCCGTTGCAAAACATGCCCACGGTCTGGAGCCGTGGCTAATATTAGCCACGGTGTTTAGCCGTGACAACTTTACCAACGGTTGTAAACCGTGGCCAAGTTGTTTTGTACCCACGGTTTTAAGCCGTTGGTACGTATAGCTACGGTTACTGACCGTGGCAAATACAGCAACGGTTTAAAACCGTGGGCAGCTCGGCGTAGCTAAATAGCCCTTTTGGTGTAGTGGTATAATCAGAACAATCATCAATGAACCTAATAAAGTAACATTTTCCATTTCTAGTCAAAACACCATCAAATTCACATATATTTGAATGTATTAAATCTAAGGATTCAGATTCTCTAACAACAGATTTATGTGGTGTTTTGGTTATTTTAGCTTGGCTACAATAGTTGCATTTTTCAAAGTCATTTAAGGATAATTTTGGAATTAGTCCTAAATCACTCAAGTTTTTAATTATTCGCTCATTAGCACGACAAAGCCTAGCATGCCAAGTATTATAAGAACACAACATGTAAGCAGAACTAGAAATTTTATTAGCATCAACATTCAATTTAAACATACCATAAGTGCATACCCTTTCCCTACAAATACATTATTCTTAGTGATGGTATATAAATCAGCCCTTATTATTTGAGTAAACCTAGCCATGTTCAGAAGGTAACTAGAAACTAAGTTCTTCCTTATCTCCGGAGTATGCAGGACATCCTTCAGGATGACAATCTTTCCAAGGAAAACTTCAAATCTACTTCTCCAGTTACAACAACGATAGTGGAGTACGAATCATCCAACAACACGTTCTTATCATCAGCTTCAGAATAGGACTTAAACATTTCTCGATCATAGCAGACATGTTGAGAAACACCAGTGTCAACCCACCATCCCTCGGATCCACCAACAAAGTTGATTTCAGAGACAATGGCTATAAGTTGGTCTTCAGTTAGATTTGCTTGCGGAGTAGAACAAGATCCATTCCGGCAGTTCCTGGCCATATGCCTTGGCCTGTTCCAGCTATAACATAGGAACTGTGTTGATTCATTTCTTGAGGGGTGGTTTTGTCCATTCTTATTTCGTGGAGGATTCTGATTTCTGATTTTGTTGGGTGGATTTTTTTTGGTTGGAAATAATCAGAATTTCATCTTTCTGATCTTGTTTCCGAGCTTCCTCCTTAATCCGAAGTTGGGGTAATATGACTTTCTAGAGAGAACTCTTTGGTTTTATGCCTAAGTGTGTTCTTAAAGTCTTTTCAGCTAGGGGGCAATTTATCCATCACAACAGCTACTTGAAATTGCTCATCTACGGTCATGCCTTTAGATATGTCATGAGCAATTTTCTATAGCTTGTGAGATTGGGTTTCCATAGACTTATCATCATTCACTTGGTATTTCAAATAACGACTGACAACATATTTCTTTGTTCTAGCCTCAGTGTCATATTTTTTTCCTAAGAGCTTCCCAAATATCCTTAGTAGTTTTTCATAACGATAATAATCATACAATTCATTAGACAGACCATTCAGAATAAAATTCTTACACAAGAAGTCATTTTCAATCCAGCAATCTAGTTCCTTAGTGCGGGTTTCAATCCAACAATCTAGCTTGTGGGAGTTCTTTATTTTTTCTTTTCTTAAACATTATGATTTGTTGCATGGATGTTTATAAATGTAGGGTATTAAATAGTTTATAGATGCAAATAATGTGTACAGTGGTACAAATAATGATATTGAGGCGTGGATAGTGTGTCAAGTGAGGCACAGCTACTAGGTATGGTTATGTTTATGATTGTTGTGGGAACTGAGTGTGATACATATAGGTGTACCGGCTAGAGGCTTAAGATTGGGTAATTTTAATGGGGTACATATATAAGGTTGATGTAGGTGAATATATATATATATATATATATATATAACACGTCGTTGCTTACCTTTTTAACAAGTTGCCAAGGGTGTCATTGAAGACACTTATGATGTGCAACTTATGTCGTTGCACATATGACGAATTAAATAAATGTATAAGGACATGATTCGATGATGCAGAATGCACATATGCACAACACCTATTACGGTACTTGATACCTTAACATGCATATGCATGTTGTCATGTCCTACATATGTTGTAGTGAGTGAGGAAATTTTCTCCATCTTGAGGTGAAGATGACTCTATTTTTGACAAATATTTTCTTAGTGCTTACCCGCCTGAAAATATTTTTTTGACATTTTGTAACAAATCAAGAGGATGGTGATTTCACAAAATGCATGTTCTTCATCCTCTCTTCCTCAGCCCTTTATCTCTCCTGTCATTTTTGGAAAATTTCTTGGAAAACAATTCATTGGAATCAAGCACACCCTAAACTAATAATATAATGAGAAGCGCTGAAAATTAAATAAAATAAGAAATTAAGTTAAACTCCCTTTTGAATTTCTCAACTTTTTTAAAACTAACTACAAATGACCTTTAACAATTTTATGACTGCTAATCAACAAAGAAGCTGTGATTTTCTCAAACAAACCCCTAACCTTAAACTTATTACTTATGGCTCACAAGCCCAACCAACAATTAATAAATAACTAAATTAAATTAAATAAGCTATCCAATTGACCCTCAATTCCATCCCTATCTATAACTGCACAACTTTTCCAAACGTCGAGGAAACACGTGAGGGAGAGAGAGCGAGGGATGGGTGTAAACTCGACGTTTAGAAAAGCCCATAACTGCAATTGGGCAGCTGCTTGGTTGGAAGTTCGCTTTTTATAGACTCTCGAAATTGCCTCCCAATCTCGAACGAAACCTCTAAATTTCCCTCAAAATCCAATAATCTTCTTGAATGCCTACAACAATTCTTGCATAAAAGAGGTTATTTTTAATCGCTAATACTGTTTTTTCCTTCTTAATTAGGTTTTTGTTTGATGCCCTTTTGTATTTTTTCTCATTCACCTCTCTAGGTATGTTTGATATTGATGATTTTT
The DNA here is from genome assembly GCA_003290165.1 of Berberis thunbergii. Classification (NCBI taxonomy): domain Eukaryota; kingdom Viridiplantae; phylum Streptophyta; class Magnoliopsida; order Ranunculales; family Berberidaceae; genus Berberis; species Berberis thunbergii. The sequence goes on along the minus strand of QNQO01002573.1, from coordinate 16,927 downwards.
ATTGTTTTTGGGTGTTTTTTTGGGTTTTTTTCCTCTCTGGGTACTTTGTAATTTGAGATATTTTTATGATTTCTTTGTTTATGTTGTTTATTTTCTTGTTTTGTAGATCTTTTAGTGGAGAGGGACATAGTTGTACAAGTAGTTATGCCATTTAAAGCTAACATTGTAGAGGTGGACTTCAATCTCAAAAAAAAAAATAAAATTGACAAAGACAAAAATACAAGTTAAAGTGATGATCCTGAATTCACCAAGAACTCAAACTAGCATTCTCAGATTGACTCAAGAGATCTTCTAAATACTCGGTCCCTAAATCCTCCAATTCCACCACAATTTCTCTCTTAACATTACCAACTTTGTTACTACTCTTAGAACTTCCTACTCTCTTCCTCACTGAGTGTTTCATCTTAAGAGCTAGAATAGGGGATCACCCTTCATTTCCATTAAAGTCCATGTCTTGTAACGACTTCTGAACTCGTTCCACCGGAAAGTTGAAGATTGCCATAGACCCTGTCATTGCAAAGGCAGCTTGATCATAAGCCAAAGCTGCCTCTTCTACACTATCGAATGTCCCAAGCCAAACTCGTATTCCAAGCCTGGTTGAATCCCTTATCTCTGCCGCAAAAATCCCCCATGGACATCTTCGAACGCCTCTATAAGACTTCTCCCTGGTCTTTCCTTCCAAAGAACCATATATACAATATTCGTAACAATGCTAAAACATCCTCCTTAGCCACTCTTTTGAACATTCTGTTCATTTTTTTTATTACAAGTTTCAAGTCTCCCCTCCCTTTTTGTCCCTATATATAAACATTCTCTTCCAATCTTATGTGAACACACTAAGAAAAAAACCCAAAAAAAGCAACAAAAAATAAGTTGAGTGCTACTTCATCATCAAGTGAAATAATTCAATCCAATTCGCTGGATTCTTCTTACTATCAATCCCCATACTTTGAATTCTCTCCAGATTACTAATCTTCAATGTATTCCCCTCAATCTTTTACCACTTTCTTCCCTTCAACGAAAATGATTCAGATGATATGGTCCTTCTTGATGTTCTATTAGAGGCTACTAGTACTACTACAAATTTCTACCCAGGACTACCAACATTATGACTAAGAACACAAGTTTACAATGAAGATAGAAAATAGAAGACATGAGAGGATAAAATATACAAAATCAAAAGCATACTTAGAAAACTATAAACTAATGTAAATAAAACTAAAATTTTGAAAGACATTTCTTTGAACTGTTCAAGAGAACGGTGTCGATACTAGGTTTCAGCTAGTATAACGAGACGTTCTAACAAGGATAGTTCTTAGAAAGATTTTAAGAGAAAAGAAGATAAATAGAATGCAAGCTTATATTTGCAGAAAATAGAAATACAGAAGAAAGAGTTAGGATATAGAAACTTACAAGAAAAGAGCTAAGGGTTACATGGAGAAAATCGGATGCTAAACAAAGAGAAATAAATTGGCTCTTATAGCCTTTATGGAATACAATAATTGAGAAGATAAGCTTCTCGTGACTAAGTGGAGAGTGAGTGAGATGTGGACATTTTGTCCTTTGTAATCATGGAAGACCTGAATGGAGAAGCTTTGTCTTGAAGTAATTGTAGTTGTTGGAATAGTTGAAGATGCTTCAAAATTTGACTTGAGTGCGTGAATAGTTATTTCATGTGGTTGCTTTGTAATAATTTCATATGGCCGAAAGAGACCTTGTCTTGTAATGGAGGTGGCAGATGCTTTTTTAAAACTTGTGACAAAAGTCATGATGACTTAAAACACAATGATGCTTGTAGAGTCAGATTCATGCATGTGAAGAAAAAATGCCAAAAAAAATCATCTTCATTGAGTGGAACTGTTGGAACTTTGTCTTTGTCTGATTCTTCAACACAAATTTTGGACAAGGTTTCCAAAAGTTGGGTTTTTGTAGGCTTTCCTTGAAGCTGCTTCTTGATGAACTGCCTAAGAAGTTTTGCTTCTGAAGGAACTTGTATTGGATTGATTAGAGGCTGGGCAAGAGACTAGTCTATTCCTGAAAAGAATCTTGTTATAGCCTCTTTTGTAGCATGGGAGTAATCAAAAATGACCACCATTTGACTTTGTAGCAACGACAGATCTAGAGAGGAGGTTGAGTCGATTGGTTTGGATCGGGAAGAGCTGTGACAGTGTAGTCCCAGCAATAGATCCAAGAGAGCTTGAACTTGACAAAAAAGCAGAAAGATAATACCTGTTGAGGTGCTGGAATTGGAGGATTGAATTTGCTTTTGAAAACTTGTCATCCTTCATTTACAGATGAAGGCAAGATATCTTGAAGAAGACCAAGATGATTCCACCAATAATGTTGGAACCATAGAGGAACAAATCTTTGTAAGAAGGCAAATGAGGAAAAACCAAGAATGGGAACAATTTTGAGAAAAAATGAAGAAATCTCTGGACCAAGCTTGTTTGTAGTCCAGATAATTTTAAGAGGCTGGGAGGTAATTAACTGAAAACTTCTTATGGAAGCGAGGATGTTGCTTCCAATCGGCTTCAGATAAGACATTCATGATTTGACATTTGGAATGAGAAATCTTCTCAAGATGAGAAGGGTCTCGATGATGAGTAATCGCAACTGAGTCAGTGTCGACTAGTATGAACTCATAGAATTCTTAGGTTTTGAGGATGTCAGATTCCTCAAAGAGTGCATTTGTATTGAAGATATTCTTCAAATGGCATGGGTATCTTTTGTAAGAGAATAAAAACATGGTTCGTTCATAGTGATCGGATCCAGACAAGGTTTTGTAAAATAGGGATTTGGAGGAGGACCTTGAGGTTTTGGGAAGCTTGTCATTGAAGAACTTGATTCTTCTGCATTTGTAAGAGGCTGATAGGCTTTTGTAAGAGACAGTGCGTAAGAAAGAGGGGTCTTGAGCTGTGAAGCAGTAGCCTTCATAGCATACTGGGCTTTTGTTTGAGGCTTTGGAGGAGGAGGAGGTCTGAAGGAGAAAGAAGATTGATAACTCATTTTTTTAAGAATTCTCTTGTTAGAAAATCTGCAAGAGAGTTATCTGCTCCTTTTATATACTCAATATTAAAATTGAAAGCAGACAAAAAGACATTTCCATCTGGCAAAAATCTGTTTGGAAACAGGATTTAAAACATCTTTGGTTAAAATTTCTTTGGCAGATTTGCAATCAACACGTAGTAAAAACTTTTGATTAAACAAATCATCTTGAAATTTCATGATGCACAAAACAATTGATAAAACTTCTTTTTTGACAGTTGAATAATTGATTTGGGCAGAATTCAAAATACTACAATGGTATCGGACCAATTGTATTTGTGTAGATTGAGGAAGACGCTATTTAAGGATACCCACATACCCTTGGTTAGACGCATCTGTTTCTACAATCTTTAAGGCTTCAGGACTTCAGATCCCTAGACAAGGAAGGCTTTTGACTTAGGCTCTAACTTGTCTACAATTTGGGAATGGGCTTTAGTCCATGGGCTTGGGTTAGGCTTAAGTCTTGCATTATTGAGGCCAAAACACATAACATTCCATTCATAATGGCCGGAAGGAACATTGAATGCAGTCTTGTTACGATCATGAGGATGAATTTGGATTTGCTAAAATCCCGATTTGAGATCAAATTTAGAGAAGACACGTGCTGAGTGTAATTTCTTAATGAGGTCTCTCCTATTAGGTATTGGATACCTAATCCATTGTAAAACTTTGTTGAGAGACTTGTAATGATGACAAGATGGGGGGATCCTCTTTTAAGTTCAACAACTTTTCTGACATAGAAGGCTACACAACTCCAAGGGGATTTGGAATGACGAATTAAATTCTTGGAAAGCAAACTCTGGATTTCATATTTGCAAAATTCAATTAATTCGGAGTTCATTTAATAGGAAGAGCTTTTGTTGGAATCTTGGATTCATTACAAGAAGGATCATATGGTAAATGAACCACATGGCGATTGCAATTTCAGAATGCATTATGAAGATTAGAACAAAGTTCTAAGGTTAATTGCTCTTTAAATTGAACAATTTTTTATTGTATTTGTGTGTCTTTGAGCTGATCATCGACTTTGCGATAAACAATCTCATTTTTGAGAAAATGTAAATGTTTTCGTTGTTGAGAAATAAAATTGATAAAACATTTGTCTAATTTAAGGCAATTAATTTTCGCAGTTTTTTATTTCCAGAATAATTTGAAGATAATCTTATTACCAAGAATATTGGTAGAAATCCCTTCACTCATAACATCAAAAGGATAGAGAGTAGTTAGGAATGGTGTTCCCAAAATCATTTTTTGAGACATATCCTTAACTAACAGAAAATTTGTTGTATACAAATTTTTTCTTGGCAAATATGAGCACCAACAAGTTTGTACTCAACATTTAATTTACTATTAGTAGTAAATAGTTGTTGAGTCGTTTTCTCATAATACTGAGAAGGCATAACTCCTTCCGCAATACAGTTTAAATCAGCACCGGAATCCACAAGAGTAAAGGTATTTATTGTGAAATTCTTATTAATAATAAGAGTCACATTAATATACCATTTGTGATAGGTGACTGTATTCAATTCATTGAGAAAATCCGGTTCAATTGCTGGTTGAATCTCTTGATTTGAAAAAGAAGGAATATCAGGAACAGTGATTGAATTTTGAACCTGTTGGTTCAACAACTGTTGTGTAAGCCAAGTTTGGCCTTGCTTAAGCTGTGCAATTTCATTTTTCATGATATTTACTTCCGATTGTAATTCAGGAATAGAAACATAATACTGAGAAGGAGTTATGAATCTATTGATAATTTCTTTATGATTGTAAAAATGGTTCATAATTTCATGAACCAGTTTGTGAGTAATTGTATTTTTGCGATATGAGTCAAATACTCAGTTTTGAGTTTGGAATCATCAATTCGATCAACAAAATCTAAAATAATACTTGATTCATTAGTTTTTGAGAGCATATTGATAGTGTTTAAAGCATTGCATGTGCAAGTTTTAGCACAATGATCCTGATAAGATTCTTCATGGTCAGAAGAATTGGAATCGTAACGCATTTGATAGACCTGGAGGTCATATCAAATGGGTTAGATTCGGACTCAGAATTGAGTAAAATTGTAATGAACATTTGCTTAATGTTTTCATTAACGTCTAGCTTGAGAATTCTTTGGGTTGTTCTACATTTGAAACAAATGAGTTTTTGAACAATTGGGCCTTTCTGTTTTGAAAAATGGGTGGGCTTGTGCTTGCCGTGACGAGTGGGATTTTTGTAATAGTTGTTGTACTGTTTTATTTGTTTTAGGCCATAATTCTTTTTGGACTTAAAGTGTCGGGCAAGATGAAACCGATACTTTTGTTTGGAAGTCTTAGGGAAATGTCTTGCTAAGGGATCATAGTCATACTATTGACAAAAAGATCCAAGTTCATTAAAACCAAAAATGTTTTGTCTTTTAAGTTGTGCTTTGAGACAAATATCATTGCAGAGTTGCAAAGCAAACTCATTGATTTTAGCAATTAAGTCTCCAAACGTAATTCGTTCAAATGGAATATCGCCATTGTATTCAGATTGTAATTTTTTTTTCTAACAATATCAGCAAAAACACGAGGTAATCCTGAAAGAAATTTCCTTTTCCAAAAAGGATTGTTAGCTTCATTTTGATCCATGACTTTCTTTAAGAATACATCCTTGTAAAATTTGAAATGACTAAGAGATTTGCCTTTAATAATCATAAGGAGATCACGAGATTTATTTTGAAATTTTGATGGATCACCTATAAAATGCTTTAAAATAGTGAAAATCAAAGTACTGACTATATCAGGAATGTTTTCACCAATTTCAGCTTTGATAGGGTGCCCATTGAAATCAATTTTTATAGATTGAAAAATGTTTTGTTGTTCAATGGGAGTAATGTAATTATTCCACCAATCTTTTAATTGACCTGCAAAGCCAGCTATAATTACCCCTATAATACTATGATCTGATTTGCCTTCACTGCGATGAGCAGCAGCCATCATAACCATATTTTGCGTTAATTCGATAATATTTCTTCTAATAAACCATCTATATTCCATTCATAGATGTTGCCAGTAGAAAATGAACCGTATGTTTGCAAATACTTTTCTTCGTACAACATATAAGGGTAAGTTGGCCTAGGATAATAATTCTTGGTTGTAGGGAAAGGATTTGTATTGGTTTGAGTTCTAAATGAACTTATTGGATTTGCTTCAAATCTTTAAAGTTTATCCAATTCAGACATAATGTCTTGTTCATTGTCAGAAGAATCAGAACCAATATGAGACAATGTATTGATTTGTTTTTTTGAAGATGAAGCCTTATCAAAGACAGGTGCAGATTGAATAATCAAAGCTGCAAGTCTTCGATTAATCTCTTCCATGATCTGTGGCGGAGAAGAAAGGGCATCATGTTCTATTGTATAAGGTTGAAAAAATGTAATTGGTTTGTTTGTTTTTTGATTTGTAAAACAATTCTTTTCTAGAACAGGAAGAGAAGTTAATTGTTGGACAATTTCATTAAGCAAAATATTGGTATAATTATTTTGCTCAATAACCTTCGAGATTCGTGTGGATTCAGAAAGTGAAGTTGGATGTTTGAAACGAGAGGCTGTGATAGTCTGTCATTGAGTTTGTATATGGATTTCTTCTAAAGAAGGCAAAACTAATTCGACAATACAATTGTTTTTCAGATGCCAAGGTTTAGAAGTGTTTTTGACAACATTCAATTGTGAAAGATAAATGGATTCATACCATTCTAAAAATGGCATATGATCTTTGATATCTTTATAGAATTGATAAAACAATTTACCTAAACTAATTCTTTGATCAAAAGTAGTTGGAGAATAAAATGTTGTTCTATTGTCAGAATTGTAATCCATAGAAAATTCATTTTTAACTTTTTGTTTATTTAAAACAAATTCAATGGTTAAAGTATTTAATTGTGCAGGATCGGGCATCTCAGATTGAGTTGGAGAACGATCAGAATGATGTTTTAATGGTGGATTGTAAATGGGTTGTGGGATCTGAGGATGATAAGGATGATTCCTTAAATTTCCAGATCAAGATGATGGAGATCCTCAGGAGGAGGAATTCTAGGGATCTGTGTAGGAGCAGTTCTAAAAGAAGATTCAGATCTACGTCCTGATTGGAAATCTAGAGGTTGTAACCTAGTTTTTCGAGATTCAGAAAACTGTAATTCAACAGTTCCATCCTCAAGAGTCAAAACTTGACTGAGTAAACTAAGAGGAGGCCTTCTAGGAGTCGATTGAACCTGCCAAGTTACTGGAAGAGTAACCTGATTCCAGTGAATTATTTTTGGAACAATTACACTAGTTTTGTCTTTTCTTATCCTAAAATAAGATTGTATAACCTTTTTTAGACTCCATCAAAGCTTTTGGAATCAACTGAGTCTTCATCACTTTGTAAGTGATTTTGTAAATGAGAGCAAGAGGCTTAGATCCTGGTAACATGTAGAAACCAGAGATCTAGATATTGAGAGTTAGTGTTTCAAGGACATTTGGATCCTTAAGAGACACTGAAAAATTGGGGTAATAGTCGAAGTAGACTGGACCCATGGCCAAGGTAGATTCTGCAATTCCAAGCAGAGAATCCAACCTATTGTGTCTACAGTCGCAAAGAGCGATTAAGGCACAGATGTCAAGGCAAGTCTTGTAAGAGGTTTGATTCCAACTTGAATAAAACCGATATGGATATACTTGTAATCTTGATTTTTTTAGAAATTCAAGGGTATTTGTAGAAATCAGTTGTTTTGATTCTAAAAAACATCAAAAGGGGTCTGTTCAACAATGTCTATCAGATCTTCAAATTTTTGTGAAAAGACTGATTGAGAAACTTGGTAAATTTGTTTGTAAGGAACTTTTGGAATAGACCATTTTTGTAAAATCTGTTCAACTTCTGGAATTCAACATTCCATCCTATTTTGTAAATCTGGATTGATATGTCTAGAGCTAGAAGCTCGGGTAAATTTTTAATAAAAGACATTTTCATAAAATCAGAGAGGTAGAGGGTTGAAACACTGTACTCGAACAACCTACGACTGGACCACCGATATGGGACCACCTAACCCCAGAAGTTTGCGCAAACTCTGCGACTTACAAAGGGCTCTACGGCTGACCAACATACCTAAAGGCTTACCAACGTCATCAACGGCTGACCAACATTACCTAGGACTCACAACACTGGACCAAGCTTGCTTGTACTCCAGATAATTGTAAGAGGCTGGGAGGTAATTAACTGAAAACTTCTAATGGAAGCGAGGATGTTGCCTCCAATCGACTTCAGATAAGACCTCCATGATTTGACATTTGGAATGAGAAATCTTCTTAGGATGAGAAGGGTCTCGATGATGAGTAATCACGACTAAGTCGATGTCGACTAGTATGAACTCATAGAATTCTTGGGTTTTGAGGATGTCAGATTCCTCAAAGAGTGCATTTGTATTGAAGAGATTCTTTGCAATGGCATGGGTATCTTTTGTAAGAGAATAAAAAAATGGTTCAATCATAGTGATCAGATATAGATAAGGTTTTGTAAGATAGGGATTCGGAGGAGAAACTTGAGGTTTTGGGAAGCTTGTCATTGTAGAGCTTGATTATTCAGCATTTGAAAGAGATTGATAAGGATTTGTAAGAGACAGGGCATAAGAAAGAGGGGTCTTGAGCTGTGAAGCAGAAGGGAATAGGTATTGTTGGTCAGTCGTTGATGACGTTGGTCAGCCTTTAGGTATGTTGGTCAGCCGTAGAGCCCTTTGTAAGTCACAGAGTTTGTGCAAACTACTGGGGTTAGGTGGTCCCATATCGATGGTCCAGTCGCAGGTGGTCCGAGTACAGTGTTGCAACCCTCTACCTCTCTAATTTTATGAAAATGTCTTTTATTAAAAAATTTACCCGAGCTTCTAGCTCTACACAAATCAATCTAGATTTAAAAAATAGGATGGAATGTAGAAATACCTTCACTCGTAACATCAAAAGGATAGAGAGTATTTATGAATGGTGTTCCCAAAATCAACTTTTGAGACATACCCTTAACTAACAGAAAATGTTTAGTAAGAAAATACATTGAGAATGGGGTTTACCGATTTCGTCGAGTATGGGTCATTGTTGAGTAAGAAAAATACACAAATTGAGAATGGTGTTTGTTGGTCATTGTTGAGTAAGAAAATACATTGAGAATTGAGTTTGTGAAATTTCCTCTTGCTAATTAGCATTAGCAAATTCAGTGTAAACTACAAATTCGTCATCTGCCATGGATTGGGTTTCATTTGGATGAGCTAATGGTCTTCTTCTTGGATTAACCAGTTTCATTCAAGGAACATTGATATATGAATATTTCACCTCCAGAGATCAAGCAGAAAAAGATAGACGACTTTTGATATATCAGCTGTCAGATCATAAGTTCCTCTTTGTGAAATCTCAGAACCATAAAATTGATTTCAATTTACCTTTACATACTGGTTACCAAGCATCATACAATAAGCCGTAACAAGGCCAATTGATACTAGCCTTCTCATAGATACAAATACACTGGGAACATGGCAATGGGATAGAGCAACTATATTATGCTTGCGTCGCGAGTTTAGGTTTCCCAATCACCGACCAGTTTGTGCTGCCTTTTTAGAGGAGGTTAGGGTTGATGGAAGAATACATAAGGGATTCCCTATGAAAGTTGAAATTCGAGATATTGTTAGTCGATATCGGGAGCCGATTTTATTAGCTCCTTAATAGAACTTTTTGTGATTGGACTATCATTAGAAGTGCATAGATCAAAAGGTAGGTCTATATTTCAGCAATCTCATTTCAGACAAAAGTTTTCTGTCACATTTCAAATAAAAGTTTGTTGTGAATTGATAGTAAACCAAGGCAAGCTTATTGCAAAGATAAGTCCTCCTAAAGGCTGTAGTTGGAGGGATCGAGTTGAAATGTGAATCTTATGATATTGCTTTCATGACATTTTTTGTGTGTATCTCTTTCTTCAGATCATCTCATTTATGCATTTCATGTCAATTTGATGCAGGAGGATCCGAGTCAGATGATGCTGAGCTGTCAGATAGCACGTTATTAACACTAAGATATATTGAATTAGCAGATCAGCGCAAGAATGGCAGGAAAACATAATTCTATTTTAAATTTGGCAATTTTTGGTGCGTTTTAGTATTTTGGCCATAACTCTTGCTACACGTATCATAATAGCGCAAACGACCACAATTCCGAAAAGCTATTTTCAACGCGCACGTCGTGGTCAACAAACCATGCTCGTTTCACATATTTTTGAGGCCAAAATCCACCGTTTCCCCTTTCAAATCCACAAATTTAGTAATTTATTTCCCTTTATAGTAATATTTTAATTATTGTTTAGGAAGTGATTCTGAATCCAATTTGGGCCAGATTTCTGGCAGTATATTTCTTTTATTACATATTTTTTTAGCATGATTATTGGGGTGTTTCCATATTTGGTAAAATTCCAATATTGATAGTTTAGCTATTAAGCCCGGCATGCTGATTTTAGACATTCCTTTGATTTGAGTAATTTGACTAAACGTTAGAGTTATTTTCTCTGTGTTTTTAGGTAATCTTCTTGTGTTCTTCCCTGTCAATTATCTGTTGTTATTAGCCTGCAGAATAATCGTTATTCTGCCCAGCGTCAGTTGGTATCAGAGCTTCAGCATCTTCTTGGGGTGAGATTTTAACATTTTCTATGGCTGGTGGTCGTGGTCGTCGCTAGCAGGTTCCGAACGAGGAAGCCCCTCAATGTGATCGTAGCGTTCAGAAAGTGATGATTGAAGATTTACAGAGGCAAGTTGCAGAGCTAACCCAGCGTCTAACAGTGCATGAATTCGATAATCGCGAGATTGAAGATCACAATTCTGATTCCAGTTTCAAAAACCCGTATCACAATCGTGCTCGATTCTGGGAGCGCCGTGTTCAGGAGGATTGTCATGAAAATCTCGGTTTCAAAGTAGATCTATACGAGTTTTCTAGGACGTTACAGGCCGAAGGATTCGTGGATTGGTTGAATGAAGTAGAGCATATCTTTTAGTATAAGGAAGTTCCAGATCCTGTCAAAGTGAAATTGGTTGCCATCAAACTCAAAGGCAGAGCATCTACGTGGTGGGAGCAGTTGAAGCGATCACGTGACAGGCAGGGCCAGGCCAAAATCACTGATTTAAAGATGAATGGTCACTTCCTTCCTTTCAGCTACACTCAAACTTTGTTTCAACGACTTCATTCATTGAGGCAAGTCACGAAATCAGTTGATGATTACACGGAGGAGTTCTTCAATTAGTAGCCCGTAATGACTTATTTGAGATGGAAGAGCAGATGGTGGCACGATATTTGGGGGGATTACGACAACTTCTGCAGGATGTCCTCAGACTTTACTCGTTGTGGACTATTTTTGAAGCCTACCAGTGTGCACTTGCTGTGGAAAAATAGCAGAAAAGGAGGCCTATGATCAGAAGTTATCAAAGCAGTTGGCCAGTTCGCCCCCAAGAATCCCGTCCTATCCAACCACCACCATAGAGTAACTCTACTATTTGATGTTTTAGATGTAGTGAACAAGGACATAGAACGACTGAGTGCAGGAAGTCTGCTATTCAGAAGGCCAACAATCTCCTGATTAAGGAAGACGTTATAGACGAATTTGAGGAACTTGAAGAGCCTATTTATTGATGTAGATTTAACTAACCTAAATAAATAGGTTAATTTAACCTAGTCTTAATAACTGCAAGTGCACAGTATCTAACTGGTAGACAAGGGAAAGTACAGGTCGATCGCACAAGAACTGTGGTTGCAAATAAATTTCAGAGTTAACTTAAACTAATTTAAATGGGGTTTACAACAATCAAAATATTTAAACTAAAATTGAAATTAAAAAAAGTAAAATAAAAAGTTTTTAAGAATATGAGAAGGGAATCCAAGGCATTGAATCCACCAAATCAGTTTGTCAAGTTATTTTAATCTAACTTATTATTTTCTAAAGCGAGAAGGTTTAGGGATGAGAATCCCTTGCTAGCATCGATGATGTGACCGTTAAGAACAATTCAGCCTTATAATCCAATGCTACAATTAACTTTAGCATAAATTATAGACTTCTAGCATTGAGTGTATTTTTACGGCATACTCAATCGCAAGTCTAATTTATTAACTTTCAATTCCAAGCATTGAGTGTCTTATTATGGCACACTCAATCACAAGTCTAACTTAATCAATCAAAAATAATGTTTTAAATATTAGTAAATAAAACTGTAACTACCGACTAGTCTAGATCAAATCCGATATAATCAATGAAAGTAATTTACTAATACTCAGAAATTAAATGTATTTTGCAGTTGAACACATAATAAAATAAAAAGTCAAACTAGAACAAACTCTTGAAACCCAATTGGTTTCATCTTAGCCTTGGCGAAGGGTTTAGCTGATCATGGTAGCGGTAGTCACAGCATCAATGGAGGTGAAATTCATCTCAGCATGAATGTGCATCTCGAGAAAATGTTGCAAATGGACTATGGTAGCTCAGAGCAATCACCAAGGTGCAAATAGCCAAAATCGATGCGTTATGTGCCACGTCTGTTCTTCACTCCTCGCGAGCATCCTCTTCTCCCTAACTGGCTCCAGTACCTACAAGAAGACAGAGAGAGGGTGAGGAAACAACGAGATAACAAAAACGCGAAGGAGGAAGAGGAACAAGGGTAGTGAAATAGATAGGTGATCCCTGTTTCTGCTACTGCGTGCGAGCTCTGTTCCTCCGACGAGCTCAAGTCCTTACAAGAGACAGAGAGGGCCAGGAGATGGATGAACAAAGAGAGACCGAAGAGGAATAACGAGAGAGTGGAGGAGGGAGACAAGGCGGTGCTCTGTCGCGAGGTAGAATAGGGCGGCGGCGGTGGTTGTATTGAGCGAAACAGTGAGATGATGGTCATGAGAGAGATATGGGAGAGAGGACGAGAACAAGCAAGAGATGGTGGTGATGGCGAAGCTCGGTGGTGAGGTAAAGATTTGAAGTGAAACAGGGTTGTCATGCCCCTGTTTCGTGGTGGTGGTGGTGCTCTGGTGGCGTGGCTCGGTGCTTGGTTGCCTAGACAGGGAAGGTGGTTGTGTGGCGTGATGGAATAGAGAGAGGAGGTGGTGTCTGATGGTGGCGACGGCTGTGGTTGTTGGAAAGTGGCGAGGTGAGGTGGTGATGGCGGGATTATCATACTTTCGGCTCTCCTATCGAGCGAGGATTGACGGCTGGGTGGATTGGTGTGGTGGCTAGAAAAGAGAGAAAAGGAGAAGGAACGTGGAAAAAGATAGAAGAAGCCCGAAAATTAGCGTTATTGGGTTTTATAGAAATTAGGGTAATTGTGTTGGGTTAATTGCACCCCCGTCTCCGCTGATCAATACCAAACTGCTTAATATCACGTCGAACTCTGCATTAATCCGTTAACGCTCTGAATCCTGAAAAATACAAAATTTAAATAATTAGTATAAGATAGATTGTCAAAGTGAATAGCAAATATAAATTAGGTGGTATTTTGTGTAATAATTAAATGAATATCAAATACCCCCAAACCTATATTTTTCTAATCCTCGAGCAAAAAACAATAGAAATAAAATCCTAACTCACTTTTGCAGGAATCATCGGTTGCACTTACCTTAAATGTGCAAGGCTTTTAAACCCCTAGATTACCTCTAGTGGACGAGTTATAGTCTCGTGAGGGTTTCCAAAAATGTTACCCACAAACATTATGACTCAATAATTTCCAAAATATGGTAACTCGATCACTCGATCTATTATCCTCAGAGTAAGAATCTAATTGCCAAATTTTTTTTTTTTTGAAAACAACTAACAATGTCACGATAATATATCAAAGAGTCTCACAACAATTTAATAATACCCAAAGGTTAAATAAATTTCATAAATTATTCCCAACTCGAAGTGTGTGTGTGCATGGCCTTATCAACATAACTTTATTTTTCTCAGCAAAGATACGGCTAGATAACCTTTGAATTGTACACTTCAACTACAAATCTTTCTTGTCAGTTAAAAATGAATCACTCAGAGATTGGTTGGTTATCACTCAGTTTATATGTCAGAAAGAGAATAAATTATGGAAAGACAAACATCTCACATATAATAATCATGAAGAAAACGAACTTTTCAAAGAATGAAATGAATATGATCTCATGGACAGGAATATCAATTACTTTGAGAATGTTGAATCACACGCCATAGTTTTTGTTTATTTAATCTCCACGTCTATGAACCAAACTTTTACTTAAGATCAATTAGGTCTTTATTAGGTTGTAATGAGGCTAAGATTTGGCTAACAATAATGGAAACGGATACGAGAAAATTCTCTGAGACTGGATACACCATTTAATAAGCACGTGGGGCTCTGAAGAATAAACCAATGTTGTACACCATTAATTTTTCTTCCTTATAAATTCTTCTTCATATATTTTTTTCCTTGTATACATGTTTTCCCTTTCTGCACAATAATACATTTCAGTCCCGAGGATTTATGGAATATTTAATTTCAACTCTTTTTATTTGCCCATTTCAAAAATACATCAACTATACACATTCTCAGAGACATTGGGTAAGGATAAAATAATATGGGATCTTACTCCCTAACTGGAGTAGGGAGTAGGTACTGGAGATGGGGTTAGAAAAGAAAAAGTTTATTTAAAGGCTCAAAGGGCTGCAAACGGATATTTATCATTAGGTGGCTAAAAGGCTAAAGAACGGTTCAAAGAAAAAAAAATGCCTATATCACTTCTTAAGCTCTAGTCGGTATTATGACATCTTAAAAAATAAAACAAGAAGTTCTAGTGTAATAATTCAATTTTAACGACATTCTCAAAGCAATCAATAAAAGAAACAAAAACAATGAGATCATCAACGAGAAAATGCGGACTCAAGAAAAGTCAAGTTTAGTTAATAACCCTCAAGAAAAAAAAATGTCTCGAAACTCACAAGGATTAAGTCTCCACTATTATTCTAAGGTTTCTAATTAATATCTTACTGATTAACTTCAAGTCATGCTAACTCGGCTTATAGTACAAGAGTGGTCGAGTAAAAAAATATCATGAAATATATTTAACTTAAAGATAATATCAAACCATATGTTTTACTATTGATATATAAAAGTGACAAGTGAAAGCATGTATTTCTCAAATTTTCAAGCATACTTTGAAAACACATCCTCTTCATTGGAAAGAAACTTTTGAATGCATTTTCAAATCAAAATTTTTCACACAGTCATAATTAACTATGTATTCAATAGAGATTGGAGTAGAATACAATAGTCAATTGTGAAATACATTTCATTTCAAAATTTTCGAAGAATGCAGAAAAACTCATAAACCTCACCCCCAAACCTAAACCAAACATTGTCCTCAATGTATAAAATGATGCTCATGACAAATGCAGAAAAAAGAAAATATGAGAGTTAGAGTGATATTATCATGGGAAAGTTTTATTAATTTCGATGAAATCTTCCACCAATGAACGCTCAAAGACATAAGAACTGTGGGCTCAACATGATAAATTGATAAAAACAATACAGGACACAAATGAAAAATAAATAAATAAAAAATAAAAAATAAAGAAAAGTTATATGTATTAGTTGTAAGTCAAAATTGTTACGGAGCTAACGAGTATGAGTGAAATTCAACTAGAAAGAACTCAAAAATCAATCCAGACTAACCATAATGACACAACTGAAGTTAGGCTGCCTCCTACGAGCGCTTGGTTTAACGTCATCAGCCCGACATATATTCTTCCTCAATCTGAGTACCATGAAATGTTGAGGAAAAACATAGCTAACACTCCCCCAAACCTAGACTAAGATATAAACGAGTCAAAAGAGTTAAGGAATCGTATACACTACACCAAAAGGGCCATTTAGCTACGCCGAGCTGCCCACGGTTCTAAACCGTTGGTGCATTTGCCACGGCCAAAAATCGTAGCTATAAGTACCAACGGCTTAAAACCATGGGTAATAAACACACTGGCCACGGTTTCAAACCGTTGGTATAGTTGGCATGGCTAAAAAATCGTGGCTAATAGTAGCAACGACTCCGGGACCGTGGGCAGTATTTGCAACGGCTTCAAAACCGTTGCCAAAATTTTTTTAGCAATGGTTCTAAACCGTGGCTAGATCTAGCAACGGCTCAAAACCGTTGCAACAAACAAATTTAGCAACGGTTTTAAACCATGGCTAGGCTTAGCAATTGCTCAAAACCGTTGCAACTAAAAATTTTGCAACGATTTTTAACCGTGGCTAGATATAGCAACGGCTAAAAATCGTTGCAAAAACAAATTTAGCAACGCATTTTAAACCGTGGCTAGATATAGCAACGGCTGAAACCGTTGGCTACATAAAAAGCAAAAAAAATTGGGCGGGGCTATTTTGGCGCTCGACCTTTCCCTCCTCGACTTCCATTGACAATTTCACAAAATCGAAGCTCCCTCCCTCGACCTCCTTCGACTTGCTTCCCTCCATCGACCTTCTCCCTCCCTCGACTCGACTTCCCTCTGCTCCTTCACCTTCCCTGCTCCCTCCCTCGACTTCGATCCCTCATCCCCTCCTTCCCTACTCCCTCGACTTCCCTCCTTCCCTGCTCCCTCGACTTCCCTGCTCCTCCCTCGACTTCAAAATAGATCAGCCACTGCAACCGAACAGGTACTCTCTCTCTTTTTTATTTATGATGAAATTAGGGTTCATCAGGGTTCTCTTTTATTTAGGATGAAATTAGGGATCGATGATTGTTTTTTTTTTACAATGAGCATTTTGTTTTGAAAATTGAATTCTTCTTGAAAGTGAATGTTCGGTGGCCTTCAAATCGATTTCATGCATCTTTCTCTCCTGAAAAGAGTAAATTGAACAACCTTAATGAAACTTCTGTAAACTTGGC
>QNQO01002572.1:0-104981 GCA_003290165.1 Berberis thunbergii | reverse complement strand
ATCAATCCAGATAACTCAATCACATACTAGTCATTCTTAACAAAACCAATAGACAATAGCAAAATTCACTATTTGGAATTGTTAGCAAAATTTCACTATGGAATTGTAAAATTTCACTATATCTACCAGCACAATCTAGTGTTAAAGGTGCATATATTTGGACAAATTTGCTGTAGTCTATGAATAAGTAAGTATGAGTGCAATAGGTGGGAAACGCTCACGCAGCAATAACAAAAATTGCTTACCTTTAGGCTCCTTCCTTCAAGATACTCCATCAAGAGTATCCTAACTTCAGCCTCTCTGTAATCACTTAAAAGCACTCCTTCCTCTCATGTGCAAGATCATCTTGGACATAGTAGTAATTTCAATAACAAAGATGCACCACTGCCATCTCTCTTGGTGTGTACTAAAGAAAGGAATTACAGCCTCAATGAAGTAGCTAGCCGAGATCAACCCCAACTACACTGAGAGTTCTTCTCGTTTAAAAAGCAATATAGATTCCAGCATACTTGGAGCAATATCCATGTGATTTACTTCCTCCTAGCTCATTTGTTATCTGGGTGAGTCAGAGTTCTACTGCTGAACTTGTATGCATCCCAAGATTTAGTATGTCATTCCAGTTGTTTTGGAGCATAGTTCTTATGTTCTTCTCTTCTCCACCAAGGAAGAAATAAGAAACACACAAAGGTAAGATAACAAAATTGTACTACTAAACAACTGTACTACTGGATTGCAGGAGTAGGAATGTAGAACTAATTGAACAAAATATATTACTCTTACAATATCAAGCTCCATATATAACAATGATTACTACATACTCTTATGACTTGTTTTGCAGATCAAACATCTTCTCACTTTCAAGCAACCAATTGGAATTGTTTATCTCTGCACTTATAAGCACATGCCCAAACTCACAATACAATTTCCTTGAAACTTCAAACAAATATTACAAAATTGCTTTTCAAATTTAAGGAATGTTACAAGAATATGAAAGTTTGATGGACGAAGTAATATCATAAAATGAGGTGCAAGGAGATCTGGAAAAGGAATTGTGACTGCCATGACAAAAGAAACACAGCAAAGCAACTGTGTCACACATTTATCTGTTGTCTCTCTTGGGATGCTCTCATATAAAGAAAGTGAAACATAATGTTTTGTCATTCAAAATTCTATCACCAGTTGAAAATATTAAGAATACAGTGAACTGAATATGCAAAGATACCCTGGTATTAAGAAAACCGATCTCCAGCTTTCAGGATTTGAAAGTTTGAATGAGCAGATTTTGCAGCCTCAAGTAGCTGGCTGTGAGACCAACCCCAACTACACCTGCCACAGTACCAGCAGTGTTCGACACTCCCATCACAATTCCAGCATACCTTGGAGCAATATCCATGTGATTTACTGCAAACCCAGCTCTACCTAGAGCCAAAAAACCAAGTGCCACAGAAGAACAAAAGATTGCACCACCAGATGATCGGAACATGGGAATTGCCATTAGTGCAAGGGAAGCGACAACGAAGCCAATGGTATTCAAAAATTTCCTTGTCCTGGTCACCGACATGTACCGACCAGTAATCAATTTATCTGCCACCACCCCTCCTATATTAGAGAATACAAACATGTTAAGATACGGTAACATCTTAGAAGACCCATTTCCTGAAGACTAAGCTGGAGGCCTAGTTCAAAGTAAGTAGGTAGCCATTCATCAGCACATATAAGGCATAATGAAGGTGAAGTTATTTACTACAATTGCCCAAACCGGCAAACTAAGTAGTATTTTTCTCCAAGGTATTTTCGAAGAATGAGCTGCCGCTGTTCCTCCATTTTCTATCTTTTGGTTGGCAGCAACGACTCCCCAAACCCACTGCAGCGGCTTTATACGTTCAGCATGAGGTGGGTCACTAGCACACTTAACCCAAAGGAACGACCACATACCACCCAATGCAGCTTCTGCTAAAACACCATCTGGGGTCCTCTGAACTTCACCAAACTCGGAAGAACCAACATCCCAGCAGCAGCACCTAAATACATTCCGGAATTGTGAGAGAAACCGATCGAGACCGTTCATGTGGTGGAACCCATTGTGCCAATACAGTATGTATGGATGGAAAAATAAAACCTTGCGCCCACCCCAACAAGAACCGAGCCAAAACTAACAATGTAATCCTCTTTGGATCCAATGGAACTACTGCACAAGTCAACGACCACAAGATGAAGGAAAAAAGTAAAACACGCCTTCCCCCAATCTTCTGAGCTGCCCATCCTCCGGGAACTTGTGACAACGCATACCATAGTAAAACGTGGAAAGTATGGTTCCTTTGCTTGACTGATCCACACCAGCAGCATCGGCAGCTGCAGTGTAAGCAATGAGAACCCCACTCTCTCTATGTAGCAGACAGCCGTACAAATGAAGGTTAACACACAATTACATAGCGTTTCGGGACTATTATCCTCTTCATCCTTCACTACTAACTACTACTTGAATTCAATTCAATTGCACAGTAAATAAATAAATACAATTTTTATCTCTTGTAAGTCTCATATTCTTCTTTCATCAATCTTTGTCAAACAAACGAATTCCAAGACTACATATCGATATTCAAACCTGAACTTGAATTTTGTCAAATCTACAGCAAGAATTCACTCCAATGTAGCTGCTGCAGCAGATGAGATGAGATGAGAGAAAACCCAAATTGACGAACTCGAATCCAATCGAACAAAAACCCTAATTCAAACCAATCAATCGAGCCCTGCAAAAAAAATTGGGGATCGAAAACAAGAGAAAATTTTAGCCTCTCTGATTGGAGATGAGTGCATCGAAAGAAATTGTCTTTCGAGGGGTTAGGGTTTGAAACTGCTCGCATCTCACCTTAGGTGAGATCCAACGGTGGAGATAGTTCAACGAGCGAAAATGAGAGTCAAATGGGGGTTTCGTTGAGATGCAGTAGCAGCAGAGGGGGAGTTCAGCTGAGACTTGACACAGAGAAAGAAACACAGATTGAAAAATAAAACATATTTTCATTATTTTATTTGTTCTGAAGACGAAGACGACAGACACAAGACAAAGACAAAGAAAGGCATGTGCAGTGCATGTGTTACGTAGGTAGGCAGTACGCAAGGCAAGTGAGATTTTGAAAATGGAACTAAATTAAGCAAGTGTCATTAGCTGCTCTATCATGCTGATGTGATAGTTTAGAGAAGTTTTTACAATATCAAAATACACAAAACACTTTAGAGATTTCATCGTTATTAAAATTACGTTATATTACTTTAATTGCAAAACATGATTAAAAGAACTTGATTTCTTAGCATTAAAAATAGTAAATTTGAGAAACGTTATAGCAAATCCTACATATAAGGCGTGAAATGGGAGAGAAAGAATAGAGGCTTGCGTCAATGGAGATACTAGTTTAGCCAATAAACTTGTAGCGAATGATATCAATATGTTTATTTGTTAAATTTTGAGATCCAATAAAAACCTATTCACATAAAAGTATATATATATATATATACCACATTCACTTTGGTTCTTCATATCACTGACCTGCCTGGTTCGTCATGTGACTAACTTGAACGATGAAGAAGTAGAGAGAGTTTTGGTGAAGCTGAAAGTCAGCCATTTTGTTTCGCGCTGACTGTTAATGATAAAGACTAAAGAGATAGATTAACCAGCTGTGCAACGGGCAATTAGATCTGGGCCCTCCATCTCTGCATAAAATTTAATGAGCCGGCCCACTCTTTGTGGATCTGATGGCAATAGAGGACCCACTTTTTTTTTTTTTTCTTCTACATCTATGGTTTGTATACGTACAATTCCTCCAGCAGATTTCAACTCAAATAGATCAGTGAAAAGTTATAATTCATTTGCAAGGTCGTTCTTGAAGTGTACATAAAATAAACTAGGTTTTTATGGAAGAAAGTTGTTCCAATGTTTATTGTAACACATTACAGTATAGAACATTTGACATGATAATATATAGTGACAACAATTCAACAAACTACAATAGTTATTATGCTCAGAGTGACAAGATTTGGACAAAAGTAGATATTAATCTTTCAGTAACATGTCAGAGTTTGTGGAAGGATGATTTGAGCTCCATATTGTGGCTGAAGAGTCATGACGGTGTAAGGAGCGTGAGTATATGTTGGTGAGAGCTCGAATGACAAGTGTTGGAGGATCATAGCCAGAGAAATCTTTGCTTCAGTCATTGCAAGGTTTGTCCAATACAAATCCTAGGTCCCTAACCAAATGGAAAGGAATGCTGGTTGGTTCATTGATGCTTAGAAATTCCTTTTGCAAACCTGTTGGGATTGAACTCTTCGGCATCATCTCCCCATAGTTCACGATCATGATGTTAAGAAGTATTGGGCAACAAAATGTCTACTCCGGATGGGATGGACATCGTTCCCACTTTGGCCTTCTTGTATGTATGTCTATATATCTCAACTACAGGCGGGTATAACCTTAAGACTTCGTAAAAGATCAGGTTACCTGATATACAAATTGTGTGTCAGTAAAAATAAGTATAATTTGATGAAAATGAAGGTAGAAAATGGGCTATTAGGATGACTTACAGTCTTGAGATGGGATATGGCCTCAATGTTAAGTGGGTGATGCCCGCAAATCGCATGAACTTCCTTTCTAGCTCTCTCTTGCTAAGATGGGTGCATAGTTAAGATTATAAGCGTCCAAATTAACAAGGAGGATGTTGTTTCTTGCCTGCTAAGTAGAACTGCTTGCACTCCTCTATCACCTCATCAATTGTCATTCCTTTGTTCTTGTTTTCGCTCACAGTCTTGAATTTTGGTTTGATAATTGGAATGCAACATCAAGCTTAGTAAGTCATCATCACCTGTGTGTCCAGCACTCATTGTCTCTTGCTTCCCTTGGATCACATCTCTTAGCAATGATTTGATTTCTTTATCCAAATACCTTCTCCTTTGGTTTTTCTTTGTTGGTATAAATCTGTAAACAAGTTATGACTATAAAAGGTTTTTTGATGTATCCAAACAATTTCAATCAAACAAATAGATTGCTTTCAACTTGTTTGCCATCTAAACAAGTTCTAACAATTACAAAAAAGTTAAAAAAAACACTTTAAAATGTCGTTGAGTTGACATAAAGTGTACAATCTCTTAAATAAAAGTTATTATAACCGTAACACAAAATTACCATCATTATTACTCTAAGACCGAATATCTCATAATTAGTTGGTCGAAGACAGAATATTTAGTGTGCAACTTGATTATTAATCATGAGAGAGGAGTAATACAATTGAGATCGAATGCGTGGAGGTCTTAGAGTGTGAGGCTTATTGATATCTAAGATCTATAATTCAACATAATAGGGCTATTGGAAAAGATATAGACCATAGGATTAAAGTTGGTTGGATGAAATGGAGAATGATATCAGGAGTATTATGCGATAAAAGGATGTCTGCAAGATAAAAGGAAATGCTATAAGACAATTGTTCGACCAGCCATGCTATAACGGTTCAGAATGTTGGTCTACTACGAGATAACACACGCATAGGATGACAGTAGCAGAAATGTGTATGTTAAGATGGATGTATGGTGAAACCCGTAAGGATAAAATTAAGAATGAAAGAATTAGGAGACACTTAGGTGTAACGCTTACAAATGACAAATTAGATAAATGTGTTTAACGTGGTTTAGTTACGTGCGGAGGATACCAAACATGGTGCCAATTAGAAAATGTCTAGATTGACAAGTTAATGGAGAGTGTAGACGGAGGGAACGACCATTGAAAACTTGGATGGAGGCGATGAAGGAAGACATCCTTGAGCTTGGCGTCGAGGATGTGTGGGAAGATCGCATTACTATGAAAACTAAAATCTGTGTAGCCGACCCCGAAAGTATCTGGAATGGGCTTTGAGGATAATGATTATTGTAATTGCTAAAAGAAAAGGACGAGAGAATTGCAACAATCATTTGGTAATGATAATCTATTTTTTATTTTGAAAGTCAATTTCATAAGCTTTTGGTAATTATGTGATATTCAAATTACTATCAAAGAGAAATTTTTTATGGATGAGACTTGCTACCACCCTCAAAAACAAAAATTGCTAACCGGAAAGTTACCTCTCTAGAGAGCTAAGTTACCACTAGATGTTACTAATTAATTATGCTAAAAGTTACTAATAGGATATGAAAAACTTGTCCCGCTAATACGTTTATCGAGACCAACGTACACTAATTACTTGTCTCTAAAATATTTGTATAACTATTTACAATCCACCATGTACATCAAAATTTGTTAACAGGAAACCCAAAAGTTATTACTATCTGAAGAAGTGGGTTACTACTATTTGAAGAACTAATACCATGTTTGGTTACTCAATGGAAGGGGAATGGGAATGATAATGGGAATGAAAATGGAAATGAAAATGAAAATATTACTATGTTTGGTTACTCGATGGAATGGGAATGTGAATGAGAATGAAAATAATTTGTGTCTTTACCATTATATCCTCAATTACCAACCATGGATTTTGGATCTATGGTAGGTAAGAAGGCATCTATATTAGGTAAGAAGGCATCGATGTTAGGTAATGAGCGCAAATAAGACAAATGAAATGTTGTCCCACCCTCGTGCAACAGAAGGCTTCTGTGTTAGGTAAGAAGGCATCTAGTGTTGTCCCACCCTCGTGCAACATAACTTTTGTTGAGGTAGTGACCACTGATCTTTCAAGTGTTAGCCCTACTTCTGCTGCCAGTAAGAACCCTTTTGCAACAACCTCTATCCATTCTATCCATCGGGATTCCCCCATTGATTTCTTGTCTCGAATATGGGGACATAATCTTCGTGCAGATCTCATTGCAAGAGATAATGGTGCGAGATCGGTGATATAGTTGCCTGATTCGGTTATTCAATGGACACTTGTTGCTCTTCCCTTTGGACATACAACTTTCCTGTTATTCGCTAACTCTCCACACGTGACCTTATGCGAGGAACACGAGTCGTCTCCTAGGTTTCCGACACTTAGTGATCAGTTTCCCCAGCAATACCCAGTGCTTCCCCATTCTCCTGTTTTTCTTGTCGGCTCAGTGGGTAAAGTAGGTAACCCGATGTCCAAGTCAGCTTGCCCATCTCGACAAGATAGAGGCAAGGGTATTGTTGGAATTTCACCTTACCAGGGGCCCAAGTCCTATTTGAAGCATAATTTGGCCAAGTCTAATGATCAATAGACTTCTGACAATTATTGGAAGGTCTTAGAAGCTATGGAAGATGTCTTCAACCTGGACCCCTTATTGACCAAGATGTCTATGCAGGCCAACATAGATCACAAGCTGACTAGAAAAGCCTAGCGTGACAAAGTCGCTGAATGGGATAATTTTTCAGTTTTTTCCAACCAGATCCAGGTTCATGTTCAAACAAAGATCCACCAAATCAGGCTCAATCAACAAAGCAGGGGCGGGTAGAACTTAAGGGTTGTAGCGCCCCTGCGAGCTGATAAGTAAAAAGTCTTCCAACCAGACCCAGGAGTGTTCGATATCTCTCACTTACCCGTCGGGTTTCGAGCCACCAACAAAACAATGTGTTGGAGTCCATGGTTTATCCACAAAACTATGTGTCTCTCATTTGGAGAGTTTCTTGTCTACACCTGACCATGTAGGTGCTCCCCTAGGCTTCGTGGTCTCGTGGACGAAAAATCTTGGTTTTGTTCTCCCTGGCGTATAGGCTTTGGGCAGTCTCCAGGGTTGTTTCTAGGGTCAATGATAGTGTGGAGCTCTCTATATCTGAGAGCCATTTGACTCGGGAAGATGCATAAGATCGTTCAGCTTTCAAAGAAATTGGCTTGGCAGTGGGAGTGGACCTCAATCAGGATGAAGAAAGAACTTTAGGTATGGTTCAAGCTGCGGCACTGTGTTCAATATCTAACAAAGCAATGAACAAGTGTAGCAACCTCGGGGTCGAAGGTCCTTCATGAGCCTCAAAATTCTTTCATGGAACTATAGGGGGTTCAGGAATACTGAGAGGCAAAGGGGTTGTCGTAGATTAATTTCAGAGAATCGTCTTGATTTTGTTTTCATTCAGGAATCGAAATTGGAAAGATGCTCTAGAGGATTTATCAGAAAATTGTTGGGTGACAGCTCTTTTGATTGGATTATGGTGGAATCCACTGGCAGTTCAGGAAGCCTTGTAGCTATCTGAGATGTTGATCTTTTGCAGATGAGGGAAGTGTTGAAAGGGGTTTTTTCGCTTTATATTCAATTTCAAATAATCTCGGACAACTTTTTTTGGTCAGGGACTAACATATATGGTTCGTGTGATCCTTCGCTAAGAGAACACTTCTGGGAAGAACTATATGACATTGCTGGTTGGGTGCAATCGCCATGGGTGTTAATGTTGTCCATCATATGAATGAAAAAAAGGTTGCAGAAGGAGGTCCATGAGCATGTAGAAATTCAATCAGTTCATTAATGAGGCGGAACTCAATGATTTCAGTCTAAAAGGGGAAAAGTTTACATGGTCAAATATAAGAGATCGCCCTATCATTTGTAGGTTTGATCGATTTCTGGCTTCGATGAATTGGATTTACAAATTTGGTGATAAAGTTGAATGGCTCAAAGGTGCAGCAGGTTCTGACCATCACGTGATTTTGCTTGCGAACTCGTCTATTGGTAGTTGTACTCGCCTTTTTTTCCTTTGATAACGGTTGGTTTGATCACCCAACCCTGGGAGAGGAGATGAAATCTTGGTGGAGCGACTTAGTAGTCTCTAGCCACCCTTGGTTACTATTTATGGTGGAAGCTTAAGGCACTCAGATGCAACCTTAAAAGTTGGAAGACTAAAGTTTGGGGTAAGACCAATTTATGTATTCAACATATTTCTGCTTTAATTGCTAACATTGATGTTGAGGAAGAGATCCGAGACCAAACTGTCGATGAGAGGTCTTATAGAGTGTAGCTGCATCAGGAGTGGGCAACATTAACCTAAAGAGATGAGGAGTTTTGGAGGATCATATCTGGGGTCAATTAGGCTTGTCATATGGATCAGGGGTCCAAATTATTTCATAACTTGGCTAACAGACGCAGACTGTCTTACTCTATTGAAGCTCTTAGCATGGGTCAAAAGTTGGTAGTGGATGAAGTCAGTATCAAAGAACTCTTGGTCTCTCATTTCAAGGAATTGTTCTATGAAAAGGAGGAGTGGACCTTTTTTATCGGGGATTACCTTTAAGTGTATCTCCTAGCCTATGGCTACTTCCTTAGTAAAGAATTTTTCAGAGATGGAAATTAGAGCGGCAATGGAAGAGTTTAAATATGAAGTTTCTTAAGGTCTTGATGGTTCCTCAATGATGTTTTATTTGAAAATGTGGGAGGTAATCAATATTGATTTTCTGAAAGTTATTGAAGATTTTAATTCTAGAAATTTTCTGGATTGGCGATTGAACACCACTATCATCTCGCTTATTCCTAAATGTGTGGAAATGCGAACAGTCAAGGATTTCAGACCTATCAGTATTTTGAATGGGGCCTATAAGATCATTGCCAAGGTGTTGGCTAATAGATTGAAAAAAGTTCTTCATTCAGTCATTTCTCCTTTTCAAAGTGCAGCAGTCAATGGAAGACAGGTGGTTGATAGCCCTTTGATTGCCAATGAAATTATTTATTCCAAGAAAAAACTGGTTGTTCCAGGGGTCGTTATTAAATTAGATTTTTCTTAAGCCTTTGACAATGTCTCTTGGAGATACTTGGATTTGGTAATGGCTCTCATGTGGTTCGACTCTAAATGGATTCATTGACTTCACACTTGCAGATCTACAGTTAATTTCTCTCTGAAGATTAATGGCCAACTGCATGAGTTTTTCAATAGCTCTAAAGGCTTGCGTCAAGGTGATCCTCTGTCTCCTCTTCTTTTTACTTTAGCAGCAGAAGGTCTAACCCAAATGATTCTTAAAGCGGTTGATGCTGGCCTAGTGAGAGAGTTTTTTTGTCGTAGAGGGTAGTCCTCTTGTTTCTATTTCTTCAGTATGCGGATGGTACTATCATCTTTTGTGATGCCTCTACTCTTTAGGGTCTTGCTCTTAAAAGAATTATGTTTTGGTTCGAAGTTATTTCAGGTCTGAAAATCAACTTCCATAAATTAGTGGTGTTGCCTATTGGAGAAGTCCCTCTTCTGCAACAATTATCGGGTTTATTTGGTTGCTCAGCGAGTCAACTTCTAGTTAAGTACTTGGGCATGCCTTTGGGTGCTAGTTTTAAAAGTAAAGCTGTGTGGGACGAGAAGATCGAAAGGATGGAATCTAAACTAGCGTCTTAGAAACACAAATTACTCTCTAAAACAGGCAAATTAACTCTTGTCCAATCCACATTAGCTTCTATCCATGTGTTCATTCTATCTCTTATCAAGGTTCCCTATTTAATAGTAGCCAATATGGAACAGATCATGCACGACTTCCTTTGGGGTTCCACTCAAAACTCTAGAAAGATGCATTTAGTGGGCTGGGAGAAAATTTGTTGTCCCAAATCTCGAGGTGGTTTAGGCATTCGCCAAGTGTTCACATTCAATTTTGCATTACTTTCCAAGTGGCTTTGGCGATTTGCAGAAAAAATGACAATTTATGAAGATCTCTCATCATTGATAAATATGGGCGCAATAGATGGGATTGGGAAAAGAGAATTAAGTACACTCCCTACGGATGCTTTCTGTGGGATTGGGAAAAGAGAATTAAGTACACCTCTCTTCGATGTGGCAATGGTGATCTCATCTCTTTCTGACATGATTTTTTATGTAGTAACCAACCTCTGAATTATCTGTTTTCAATGTTGTTTATCATTAACAACAAACAATATGGGAATGTGAGCAATTTTTAGTTTAATGGAAATTCTTGGGATTTTTCCTTTCGATACCCCTAAATACCGGAGAGCTAGAGGAGGTCGTCAATTTAATGCATCTGTTGGATAAACATATGCTCATAGAGAGATCTGATAGTTTGGTGTGGAAGGGTAAAGGTGTGGGCTTTTCGGTGAAAGAATTTTCTAATATGTTGGCTACCTCTCATTATGAGACTCATTCCATCCCCTTTATTTCCTCTCACAAGAATCTGGTATTGGTGAAAAATCTTTTTCCTCGGATAATTTTTTTTATTTGGTCAGTGTTGTATGAGAGAATCTTGATTAAAGATATGTTAAGGAAAAGATAAATCCACACAGGCTGTCTTTGTGTGCTTTGTAATGAGATTGATGACACGCTAGATCATTTGATGCTTCACTGCAGATTCTCCAAATCCATTTGGAGCAGTTTCTTGTCAGAATTTTGTTTGAGTTTGATGTTTCAAGGTTCCATTTTAGATTGGCTAAGTTGGTGGCCCCAAGCTAATCCTTCCCGATGAGCAGAGTGGTTATGGCGTAGGGTTCCTCAAGTACTCATGTTGTGTGTGTGGAAAGAGATAAATAGGAGGGTTTTTGAAGGGCTCAACAGATCAGAGCACTCTATCTTTATTGAGATTATGGAATTGTTGTGGAGAATGGGTTCGGCTTGTAATTTGTTTAGGGATTCGGTTTTTGACACCTTCATGGTGTCTTGGCACTCCTTGATATAGGAATGATTCCCTTTGTATTTTGTTTCTTTTCCTTTCTTTAATAAACATCTTCGTGTTTGGCCAAAAAAAATAAGGCATTCATAGGGTTTTGAGAAGAAATGTCATTACAATGAAATTTTTAATGGTCATTGCCATTACGCCATTTTTATACCCAACCAAACAAATGAGTGGCTTAAGCTATTGTAATGGTCATTACCATTACAATGGTCAAACTCATTCCATTGAGTAAATAAACACGACCTAAGCTACTCCAAGAGGCACAAAGAAACCCACTATATATATCCCAGTGCACAATACACATTTGCTGGTGCACAATAGTAGCAAAAGATAAATATAAAGATTAATGTTCTAAAAATCGACCTAGGCGCTAGAAGGTATAAAAATGCCCTGATTAATGGCTGGGCAAGTTCTGGGCAGTCCAGGCGGGTTTGGGCGGGGTCTGGGCGGCCTAGGCGGTTTGGGCAAGTTTTTTTTTAATAAAGCTGATTGTGTTCTTATTTTATTTTTCTTTCATCTTTTTTAGAAATAAACAATTTAATTGTTTTTTATTCAGTATATGTCTAAATGTAGCAAAGGATGCTTACATAATGAAATTCTCAAAGGACCTACCGATACCAATTTTAGTAATGTAGATTTTATCAAACATGACTGAGGTTATTCATGCAATTTGAAGGAAAATAAAAGAGTAGGTTTGGATATTTGTCTACAAATTCAACTTTGTATAAAGTACCCATCATGACCAACTTCAGTCATTTGAGTTTTAATAAATTTTGTTCATGATTGTTAATTTTTCATGTTTTTAAATTTTGTAAATGTATCTTGGCATTAAATTTGATGTAATTGTAAAGGTATTATGCTTAACTTTTGTAAATTATTAAAGATATAATACAAAACCTAAGACGGCTGCCTAGACCCTTGGGAGCTAGGCACCTGCTCGCCGCCCGCCCACTGCCTAACGCATTTTAGAACACTGATAAAGATAATATAACAAAAATCTCAATGGTTAGTAAATATATCACTAAGTCATTCCTAGATACTTATATGGGAAAATCATTCTAATTCGTTATGTAACAAGTTACTAATTCTCTATGCTAAGATTTACTAATACAATATCATAATATTTGTCACGCTAATACGTTAATAAAGACCAATGTACACTAATTACTCATTTTAAAGTGTTCTAAAAATCGGCCTAGGCGCTAAAAGGTTGAAAAATGCCCAGATTAATGGTTGGGCGGGTTTTTTTTTAATAAGGCTAATTGTGTTTTTATTTTATTTTTCTTTCCTCTTTTTTTAGAAATAAACAATTTAATTGTTTTTTATTCAGTATATGTCTAAATGTAGCAAATGATGATTACTCAATGGAATTCTTAAAGGATCTGTCGGTACCAATTTTAGTAATGTAGATTTTATCAAACATGATTGAAGTTATTCATGCAATTTGAAGAAAAATAAAAGAGTAAGTTTAGATATTTGTCCACAAATTCAACTTTGTATAAAGTACCCATCATGACCAACTTCAGTCATTTGGGTTTTAATAAATTTTGTTCATGATTGTTAATTTTTCATGTTTTTAAATTTTGCATATGTATCTTGGCATTAAATTGGATGTAACTGATAAGATATTATGCTTAACTTTTGTAAATTATTAAAGTTATAATACAAAACCTAAGACCGCCTAGGCCCTTGGGCGCTAGGCACCTGCTCGCCCACCGCCTAGCGCTTTTTAGAACACTGCTTATTTCTCAAATATTTTGTAAAATTATTATAAAAATTGGTACACAAGGGCCCAATATGAAGTTTCATTGCTAGTTAGGACCAACTTGAGTTTCACTTAGTTAAAACCACCTTACGAAAAAAAAACATTATAAGTTCGTCTAAGTTGAAAATTTGAAAAATATTATAAATACTACAACATAATCACCATCACAAATCTTGAGCTCGTTTGACATGTGTGCCTCGAGATACGTGGTAAGTGTGAAAAAATGGATTGCTCTATTATAATCACGAAGCCAGCGAGTGCTTACCTTGGGACAGTCACAAGCTGACTAATAAGCCAACCAACACCTAATTTCTAAGGCCACCTTAAGTGCTAGCCTTTAAACACTCACAAAGACTGTTTATCAATATATTTAATGGCGTGGAGTTAAATAAGCATATGAAAAAGGGTATCGAAAGAGGCTGAACTTTTAACTCGAGGTTTATAGTGTTAATCCTTAATTTCCTAAGAATTTCAACTCAAACGAATCAAATAACAACTTTTTAGTTTGAGTTGGGTCCTTTTAAATAAGTGAAACTCAAGTGGGTCATAACCCAACAACAAAATCCAAAATTAGTATGTTAAGCCCTGCACCCCAATTATTACCACCACCATGCTAAAAGCAAAAATTTCTAATAGGAAACCAATAAGTTACTACTCATTAAGTTACTACTAGAGGGACTAAAAACTACTGTACGAGTTGCATAACCATAATGTATGACGAAAAGAAAGAAAAAAGTATAACAACGGTTTTGAATAATTAGTAAAAATATCATTAATTTGTTCCACGATAAGTTATTAATAGATAATAAAATTGTCCACTTGCAATAATCTAAAATTGCCATAGGTTATATAGATATTTACTAATTCATTTTGTAACAAGTTACAAACTGTTTATGCTAAAAGTTACTAATAATATATGAAAACACTTGTCATGCTAATACGTTTATAGAAAACACTTAAACTAATTGCGTGTCAACTATTTATTTTGTAGACGTATTTACCATCAATCCCACAAAATAAATATTTCTAATAGGAAATTTAGAAGTTGCTACTTTCTGTAGAATTATGTTCCTAGTAATGGTACTGAAATCTATACCAATTTCTACCCAAGACTACTAGGTTTAAGCAAGTAATCAAAATTTACAGTCTAGAATAGATGAAGAAAGACAGAAGAAAAGAGAACATACAAAAACAGTAAAACACACAGATAAACATAAAAAAAAAAACAAACAATAAACATTTTAAGGATTTACTTTTTAATCTGTTTCATAGATCGATACAGCTTCAAGCCAGTTTCCTGGTTTACACTTGGAGTTTAACTGTAAGATCCTTTAAACCAGATCTAAAAATAAGTTTTATATGCAAAACATATACTAAACATGCTTTTACAAATGGAAGAAATAAAACTTACAAGTAGATAAGGATTACAAAAGGAGAACTTGAAAGAAAGCTTTTAAGGTTTACACTAGGATAGGGGTTCTAAATTCGTCTGTCTATCTCTGCAGACTTACATCTTTATTTATAGGCTAATACCCAACAGAAGAGATAAGCCTTCTCGAAGTCTTGAGTGGAGGATGAGGTGGATCCTTATCCTTTTGTTTGTCTTGATGTGAATAAATGAAAGTGGAGTACTGTTGAAGATGCTTCAAATGTACACTTTTGACTTGAGTGATCATTGTTGGACCACGAGCTTGCTTTTGGAAAAGAAAAAAAGATGTTGTCGGATATCTAGCCGAAAGCAATCTTGTCTGCTAGCGGAGCTGGCAAATGCTTGAAATAATGGAGGAACACCATTATGATTGTGGGGTCAGACTTATGCAAATGGCGGAAAGATGCCAAAGCAATCGTCTTCATTGCTTGGCCCACTGGAGTCTGTAGTATCATCATCTTCGTCAGAATCTTTTGAAGCAATCTTGGACAGAGTTTCCATGAGCTGAGCTTTTGTAGGCTTGCTTTGTAATTGCTTCTTAATATGTTGTTTAAGAAGCTTTGCTTGAGAGGGGATCTTAATAGAGCTGACCAAAGCTTGAACTGGAGACAAATTTCCAGAGAATAACCTAAGGACTCCATCTTTGGTTGCATGACTGTGGTCAAAAGTTGGCCACCACTTGATTTTGAATCTTCGACAAAACCATAAGGGAGGTTGAATCGACTGATTGATGCTTGTAAGTGCTGAAATAGAGAAATCTCAGCAGCAAATCCAAGTAAGATTGAACTTGATAAAAAAACCATAAAAACAAAACCTGTTGAGGGACAGGTGTTGGCGGATTGAACTTAGTCTTGAAAATTTGCCATCCTTCGTTCACCGAAGGTGGAAGGATACCATCTTGAGCTCCAAAGTGATTCCACCATGTGTGTTGGAACCAAATGGGGATTGAAGCTTGCTTGAACTTTTTGCAGAAAAAGAAAAACCAAGAATGAGAGCAGTTCTGAGATGGAATGATGAATGCTCTAGACCAGGCTTGTTTGTAGTCGGCATAATTGAAAGATTGAGGAAGATAATTGACAGAGAACTTCTTGTGGTAGAGCGGATGCTGCTTCCAGTCTATTTCTGAGATAATCTTCAAAATCTGACACTTGGAATGAGAAATCTTTTTTGGAGAGGATTTCTCTCTATTGTGAGTGATCACCACTGAATCGGTGTCCACTAAAATGAATTCATAAAATTGTTGAGTCTTGAGACTGTCTGATTCTTCAAACAGTGCCTTGGGAGTGAAAACATGTCTTGCGATTGCTTGAGGATCCTTGGAAATGGCAAACAAACATGGTTCGAGCATGAACAGGGGCTCGAGACATGATTTGGTAACATAAGGGTTTTGGTTGGGTGCTTGGGGCTTTAGGAATGAAGTCATTGAAGGGCTTGAATCAGCTTCTTGAAGGGGCTGATAAGGATTGGTTAATGAAAAAGCATAAGAAAGAGGTGGCTTCTGTTGTGCAGCAGAAGGCTGCATGGCATATTAGGCTTTTGATTGGGGTTTTGCAGAGGGAACTTGCGAAGAGGATGAGCACTGCGAACTCATTTTTGGATGAATTCTCTAGTAAGGAAGTCAACTAGAGAGTTATCTTCTCCTTTTATAAATTCAATGTCAAAATCGAATGCAAATAAAAGACCTTGCCACCTGGCAAAAATCTGTTTGGACACGAGATTTAAAACATCTTTTGTTAAAATCTCTTTGGCAGACTTGCAATCAACACGTAAAAGAAATTTTTAATTTGTAAGATCATCTTGAAATTTCATGATGCACAAAACAATTGATAAAACTTCTTTTTTGACTGTTGAGTAATTGATTTGAACAGAGTTCCAAATACCAAAATGGTACCGAACTAATTGGATTGTGGTAGAACCAAGAATACGATGTTTAAGAATACCACCGTACCCTTGGTTAGACGCATTTGTTTCTACAATCTTGAAAGCCTTGGGATCTGAGATTCCTAAACAATGAAGACTATTGACTTGGGCTTTGACTTGACAAATGACTTGAGTATGGACTGTAGTCCATGGGCCAGGATTTTTCTTAAGCCTTGCAAACAGTGGTTTAAGTAAAACACGGAGGCCTTTGTAAAAATCTGCAACATAATTTAAAGATCCTAAAAATCTTTGTAATTGGGTTTAATCCCGAATTTCATCAGGAAACTTGTCCGCAAAATTGATTGCTCTTGAAATGGGAGTAAGCGTCCCATGAAAAATCTTGTATCCTAAAAATCTTACATTTGTTTGAAACAGAATGATTTTGGTAAGTGAAAGAACCAAACCATTTTCCTTAATACATTTTTAAAATTGATACAAGTGTTTCCAATGGGTAGCAATTGACTCAGAGAAAACAAGTATATCATTGATATACACGATTGTGAATGAGGAGAAAGGATCTCATTCATGATGTTTTGAAACTCACTGGGAGCATTCTTGAGACCAAAGGGCATTACATTCCATTCGTAATGTCCAAAGGGAACATTAAAAGCCGTCTTGTATCTATCGAAAGGATGAATCTTAATTTGCCATAATCCAGATTTCAGATCAAATTTAGAGAATACACAAACTGAGTGTAATCTCTTAAGAAGATCTCTCTTGTTGGGGATTGGGTATCGAATCCACTGAAGGACCTGATTGAGGGACTTGTAATTGATGACTAAGCGAGGACTTCCGCGTTTAAGTTATGCGGCCTTTCTAACATAGAAAGCAGAACGACTCCAAGGAGACTTAGAATGGCGGATGAGATTCTTATCCAACAACTGTTGAATTTCTTGTTTGCAATATTCCATAAGCTTTGCATTCATTTGAATAGGCCTAGCTTTGGTTGGAATTTTTCTCTCATGGAAGGAGGGCTCATAAGGGAGACGAATCACATGTCTCTTACGATGCCAGAAAACATTGGGGAGATCAACACATAACTCTTTTTTCAAACGTTCATGATATTGAACAATTTGGGTCTGGAGTTTAGGATCCTGAACTTGATTGTCAATGCGTTTATACGAAATTTTTGTTTTTAAAGATTGTAAATGTTGTTGTTTTTAAGAAATGAAATTAAGAAAACACATATCAGTTTTGATATGATTTATTTCTATAATTTCAGGCTTGAATAAAAATTTGAATTCAACATTAGTTCCTAAAATCTGGGTTTTAAAACCATCTTTTGAAACTGGAAAAGGGGTTATGGCTGCAAAAAACGGAGTTCCAAGAATCACCTTTTGAACCATATTTTTGACAAGTAAAAAATCTTGTTTAATGCAAACTTTGTTTTTACAAATGTGAGCATTAGTCAACTTGTAATGGATTTGTAGTTGTGAATTGTTAGTGGTAGAAAGCTTTTGTTTGGTGATTTGAAAATACTTGGCAGGAATTAATCCTTCAACTATGCAATTCAAATCAGCACCAGAATCAACAAGAGCAATTGTTGGAATAATTAACTCTTTGTTAATTACCAAATCAACAGCAACATACCATTTCTGATATTTCACTTTATTTATTGTATTAAGAATAAGGGGTGGTTCTTCTATCTGAGGAGGAGGTTCAGAAGAAGAAGCAACTAGTCGAATGACAGACGTCTGCATATTCTGAACCCATAAATCAAGAAGAGTTTGATTTTGTTTAAGCATAATAATTTGTTTTTTGATATTGTTAACTTCATATTGGAGGTCAGAAAGACTGGCCGTATTGGAAGATTGAGAATATCTTTTAAATCTATCAATGATTTCTTTGTGGTTATAGAAAGGATTGATGATTTCTGGATATTCTTTTGTTTTTGTTATTGAAGACTTGATATGCTGAAGATATTCAGTCTTAAGCTTGGGATCATCAATTTTATCAACAAAGTCTAAAAGAATGCTAGATTTTTTGTTTGTTGATAACATGTTGATGGTATTGCAGTGACAAGTTTCTGCACATTGATCAGAATCCTCTGAAATGTCAGAATCAGAAGAATGATTCAAATTAAAAATTTGAAGTTCTTCATCTGAAGATTCAGCATCTGAATTCATCACTACTTGTAAAAACATTTGTTTGATATCTTTTGGGGCCTGAAGAGATTGTATTTTTTGGGTTGTCCTACAGTTTTTAGCATAATGACCTGGACATCCACATTTAAAGCAATCAGGCTTAGATGTTGGACTCTGCTCATTATGTTTCTTAAATTGTTTAGGCTTGGGTTTATGAGTCTCATGCCTCTTGGGTGCATAGAGCCAATCCTTAGCCCTATCAGCCAGCGAAAAGGGGAATGCTCTCAACTTTATGATGTTTTCATCCACATTTATTGACGTCATACTGGAGCATACAACTTCAAATTCCTTTAAATGTTTATTTGGATCCTCCATAGAAAGACCATGATACTTCGGAATATGATGAAGTAAGCTGGATTTCAGCTCGAATGACTCAGTCTTGCCCTGTGCGGCTAATGGATACTGAATGCACAAGGGTGCGACATTGTCCAAGGTGGATGCCGAAAGTTCTTTAATAGATCTATTATCTCCCATGTCAAACTCTTCAGATTGAGATTCAGAGCTAGATGTTCGTGACTCTTTTGTTTCTCTTCTTCGTCTTCTAAATGTTTTCTCAGGCTTTGAATCGTATTCTACTTTTCGCTGGATCTCCTATTGCGCATGAACTGGTACCTAAGATAAAGAAAGAAAAAAGAAAAAAATAAATAAATAAATAAAAACTAATTAAATAATCAACAACTTTTCTAATCCCCGACAACGGCGCCAAAAATTGATGCGTTATTTTAGTAGCACACAACTTAATACCCTGCTTTGTGATTGTAGTATAGAAAAAGTAGGGATCGTTTTAGACCAGGGATTAGAGGGCTTGTCAATTAACACTGATAATAACAAAACGACAACTAATAACCTAATTAATTAAATAAAAGGGAATTGGATTTTCTAAATTAAACTATGAATATAACTACGAAAATTACTGTAAAGATAATAAAACTAACAGGATGACAAAGATGGGAAATTAGCTAAGAGTTTATCTCCACACACCAAACATATGCTTATAAATCAATCTTCAATAATCACTTGCTAACTCGTGAGAGACACTGCTCATGACTTACCGTGACTGCACTGCATTAATCTTATTATTTTTCCAAGTTCGTTGAATTAAACTAAGCGTCACTTTCAAACTATTCTTATCATGCTATCTAAACAAGAATCGCAAATTAGACAACAATCTAAGATCATTAAGTTTTGTGGAAAATATGAACACTGACTTGGCAATTACAAGTATGATCAGCATCTTGTTCTTGCCTAGGTTTTTACTTAACCTTACCAATGTTCCTTGGTATTTACTACTTGTGAGTACAAAATCATAACACTTAGGTGAAACTTTCCTATACTCTAGCCCCAGATCCTAGCATGCTTACTAAGTTGGCCACCTTAACAAACATACAAAGAAAAGTTTTCTATAAAGCAGTTAAGTAAAACACAATCACTAATAGCAAGGAAGATTAAATTCAATTAATTTATAAAGCACATGTTCAGGGCTTCGAATCCACCCCTAACTAAGAGGAGTTTAGCTAGACATATTAATTATGTTCAAATAGCAATACATAGTTAAATATCAAACTAAAAATAAGAGAGGGAGAGATTTGAAAGAACATTGTCGCCTGTGCGTGGTGGTACTGAGTGGAAACTGGGGTGCGAATAGCATGATATATCTTCCTTCACCTTCCTCGCGTGATTTGCTCCTTCGCGATCTGCGACACTAGTTTCTCTGTTCCTTCCTCTTCACGATCTGCTTGTGAATCAGAGTGTGAGAGAGAAGGGGATGACGAGGGACATCGAAAGAGTGAGGGGGATGGTGATCGGGTGACTTTGGCTGAGAATGGGAAGAAGGGACGAACAGGGAATGACGAGGTTGTGATGGGTGGTGACAATCAGGGATAGGGAGAGAGAGGACTGAGACGAGGGTTTCTGTGCAAAGAGGTTCTGATGGTGATGGCGATAAGGGAGTCAGGCGAGATGGAGGTGAAGACGATGAGGACGGTGACGATGTTGGGCTGCTGGCGGTGATGAAGGTGGTAGATGGATGCGTTCAGGACGATGGATGGATTAAGGGTGACGACGGCTAGGGTTTGGCGAGGTGACGATGGGTGTGATGGATGCGGTGGATGAATGTTATTGCTGGATGGGTGCGAAATAGGGAGGAATTGCGGCTGTAACGAGAGTTAGGGCTTGTTGTGGAGGCTGACGATGGATGATCTCCAAAAGCCAGGTATCGTCCCCTTTTTATTCTTGTTTTCTTCTTTCTGTGGTTTCCTTGTTGGTGTGGTTTCCTTACTTGTGTGAATTCCTTGTGCAATTAGTATTCCTAAATTGCCAGTTTGCTTCTATTTTAAAATATTGTAATTGGAAACCTACACAAATATGAAAATAACAATTAGTACCATAATTAACAAGTAATAGCTAAAAATAGCCTGATTATGCCCCTATCAGGGATCCACGGGCCTATTGAGCTTTGCCATCACGGGCCTCTTCCGCACCCTTTCCTCAGGTCCGCCCACACAAGGGTATCACACCCGATATCTGTAGGGTCTAAAGAGAGGATCTGTCGATGAAGTCCGTGCATATTCTGACAGTCGTAGAGATGAATCCTAATAGGATTTGTACTTTGAGGGAGCCGGCTGGCTTGGGTGTTCTCCGAATTGATCTTCTAGGGTCACCAAACTTATCTCTTTTGTGGATAAGAAATTGAGGGTGTACCTCCGTGATCAAGAGTTAGTCATCCATTAGGAGGTGTACTTCTAGCTTCTTGTGCCATCTTGCAGACATAACACTAGTAGTTTCCTTTGACATCCTTTAGAGGTTGCACTTGCACCTTATTCTTTAGTTGCACCTCTAACCATTTCCTCCATAAGACAGACTGGCGAAATAGATTCTCAGTATGTGTTCTGGTAGATATTCCATCGCAAATTCCTTTCCACCAAGCTCAAATACTTACTGATGAGACATCTAGTAGTCACTCAATTAAAGTCGTACACATGGCACAAACTAACCCAAGCACGTAAAAGGCTTCAGTGTAGTCCCTAGCAGATCCATTCGCAAGACCACTATTCATCTCATAAGTCAGACGCCTAGGCCTAAGACAAGCCCTCCCCAAAGACAAGGGTCTTCGAACTTGGCCCAGGACAATAAGGCCCAAACAGCAAATCTCAGAGCTACCACAAGCTCAAGATTCTCTCGCATGAAATCAGTTCTAGCCCAATCAAGCATTGTGTAACGATCCGATCCGCACAGTAAGATATTGTCCGCTCTAGGTCCAACCAGTCCGCACGGCTTTAAAAGGCCTCATACTATGGGGATCTAACCTCGAACATAAGTAGCACACCCTTCTCCCGTACCCAGGCGATGTGGCACTATGTCCCCCTTTGTAGCTTGTCCAACCCCTCTCGGGCCTATTGGGCTCTAACCCTCACCCTCACCTTCAGGTCCGCCCACTCCAGGGTCACAATCCACCCCCTTATGGCCCAATGTCTACGTTGGCATACTTTCGACTGCGTCAGGCTCTGATACCATTCTGTAACGAACCGATCCGCATAGTAAGATATTGTTCGCTCAGAGCCCAACCGGCCCGCACGGCTTTAAAAGGCCTCTTACTATGGGGATCTGACCTCGAACATAAGTAGCACATCCATCTTCTGCACCCAAGCGATGTGGGATTATGTTCCACTTTGTAGCTCGTCCAACCCCTCTCGAGCCTATTGGGCTCCAACCCTCACCCTCAGGTCTGCCCACTCCAGGATCTCACACATTGGGTCTTGAATAGAGCCAAGTGTCGAAGGGCTCATCATGCACATGTAAGATCTTATGCGAGATATCCTCCCTCCATCATGCCCCCAATCGCAGGGACAGTTGGGGAGAAAACATTCGCTATAAGAGTTGGTGAAAGAAAAGAGAAAGTGACCCAAGTTATACATTGCAACTTTACATATAGTTTTCACTCTTTCTCGAACCAATATCTAACTTAAGTATTGGAGTGCCTTCGGCAACCACCATTGTGGTCTTGGGACTAACTGTTGTTCATTTCTGCAAGTTAGATATCATTGGAATTAACGAGGACAAAACTGAGCACATATGTTTTGGCATCGTCTGTGGGAAAGACGCCAATGAGCTTTCCCCATAATGAACATACCAAGTTTTTTATATACAAAACATCCAGAAATGTTTACCATCACCTGATCTCGAATCGAGCCAGAAACTTAGCCAGTAGAACATAGAACCAAGCCGAATTGATCCGATCGAGGAGGTGAACGACCACACGACCCAGCCGTAGAAGTGACCGCGACTACCCCTGACATGAGCTTGATCTTGCTCCACCTAGACTACTTAATGTGAGTGGTGGAAAGGATGATTCGAGAACGACAACATCGATATGAGGCTAACTGAGATTTGGGAGGACCTAAAGTCCCAGAGCATGCCCGGGAGGCCCAAGAGAGGGTCACGAGTACTACACCCCCGAGGATTAACAGAACCATCATC
The DNA here is from genome assembly GCA_003290165.1 of Berberis thunbergii. Lineage (NCBI taxonomy): Eukaryota > Viridiplantae > Streptophyta > Magnoliopsida > Ranunculales > Berberidaceae > Berberis > Berberis thunbergii. Next base: position 81,680 of record QNQO01002572.1, on the reverse strand, counting down.
AAGAACCCGCTTCGACTAGGGCGACCGACTCTGATGTTCTATACGATCTCACAATCCCTCTGTAACACCCCTAAATTTCATAAGACTAATTTATTTTATTTGTAATAAAATAAAATAGAGTTACATTTAATTGAATTTGAATTTCAAAATTTAGGGTTTTATTTAGTGTGTTTAGAGGGTGGATGCCTTCGGAAGTTCAGTGGGGGGCGAATAGCCACCCACCTTATAAAGAGAAACCCTTTCTTTTTCTTCCTTCTTCCTCCTCATTTTCTTCTTCTTCCTTCTCTTGTTCTCCTTCTTCTTAATGGCGGCATGAGAGGGAGAGATAAATCCAGCAAGAGACCCTCGATCAAGAGACCGAGAACATAGAGAGACGAGATCAAAAGACAGAGAGAGATAGTGATCTGAGATCCCAGATCTCATCGTCCAAGTCCTCGAATTTGAGATTGTTATTTTGTTCAAGCCGATGCTTTGACAGTGGAACGCCTTGCCTCCTTGCAGAAATCGTCTTACCCCGTGCCTCTATTTTGGAGACAGAAACATAGTAGCTGAACTCTATAACAGTTGACTTAATGGTTCAGATGTTGTCCCTGAAGCATGTGAGCAGTTGCTGAATACTGATGTTGGAATTCGCTCCATTTGCGTCACCAAATTCAACGCCAGTTGCTAGCAGGAAGAGGAGTTCGAGAGGGAAAGATGCAAATCGAGATGGCGAGTCACAGGCAAGACGATTTGGGATGCTTGCAATGGCTGCGCAATCCTTGGCGATTTTTGTGAGTTTTCTTCATACTATTACATAGTTTTGTTGGACATTGTTCTTGGAATCAAGGTTAGGTTTTAATATTTAATCAATCTTCTTCCCCAATTTCATTCAATAAGTTTCCTGATTTAGGTGTTTTTGCTAGTTTTATGTTAAAATTTTCAATGGGTTTTCCTTCCCCAATTTGCTTGGTGTTGTTACTGTTAATATCTCTGTTATTTTGTTTGCTAGTGTTGGTATAGATGATACCTATCATACTGATTCTAATAACAGTAGTTCATGTTGAGTATTTGAATATATTTAGGTAGTGGAATCCTTGCTTGTGTGTAATGTAATCCTTGATTCAGTTATTGGTTCATTATATGATGCAATGAAACTTTCCTGCTGCATTTGGTTCCCACTCCTTCACTGTCTCATGATTCTTGAATATGGATATGGTATGACAGTAAAAGAGGAAGATGCTCACAACAAAATCTCCCCAGATTTTCTACTTTGCTTGTTGTTGCAAACCCACAACAAATACAAAAGAAACGATGAGTAGGATGTTTCCCCCCTGAGGGGAAAACATGTTTAGGTGAAGGATTTTGACATTTAGAGGGATTATGCAAATTGAAAGTGAATTTGGTGAGGGGTTTTATCTCCTTCCATGAAATCTTTGTTCTAAATGAAGATCTAAAAGAGGGGCGGAAATTGGAGAAATGATATTGCAAGAGATTAATATTGTGGGGCAAGGTTTCTTCTTAGTCTTCTTCATTTTGGAAAGGCGTTTCTAGATGTGTTTTGTTTGAGAGAGTTTTGGCCGAGGGATTTGTTCATGATAGTTGTGTTAAAGGCCTTGAAAGATTTGTTCCAGTAAAACATGTCCACTGTTAGATTGTAAAGTTCAAATGAACCCCTTTGGAATTAGTTTATCTCCCATATAAACAAAAAGAGAATTGGAGGTTGGTCCCACAGTAGTAGATGATTCATATAGTCTTCATTGCAAGGTAGTGATGTTGAAATTTGGGATGGATTGTTGTTCTTGTATTGATAAAGTGCTCTGAAGTTTGAGAATATATGTCCTTTTCATTGTTCATGAACGTATACTTGAGATGAAAATGCATGAAGATTGTCTATTTTCTTTGAACTCATTTCTTAATGAATAATGGTGGATACTGTGGTTGATTTATTTATGGTAGACAAAGAGTCACCATAAAAGAGTTTGAATTTTAGTTGATTTTTTTATGCTCTTTTCCACAACTCCGAAAAAAAATATGTGAAAAGAAAAGAAAATTTTTGTATACAGACTTGCTTGCATATCGGTGCACCGTTAGGTTGTACGTGTAGATTTAGGAAATGCTTGCCATGGATCGAACATCAGGTGAGATGACATGTTCCTCGAGATGACACCCCACTTGGAACATGTACGCTCCGAGTGGTTTCGAAGGCAAGGGAGGCACACTTGGGTGAGGTGTGTTCGGCACAAGGAGGATAGTGCGATTGTGGAAAAGAAACAAGATTTCTTTTTATGTATGTGCATAATTACCTTAAAGAAAGAAACTAAATGCTCATTCGACCATTGAATGAGAACTACATGTCTTCCTAAAGGTAGAAAATGTGTTTTGTTAATATTTCAATAATAGTTTAATATGACTATGAATTGTATCATTGTTTGAAAATAAATCACATTTGTGAGACTGATAAATTAGAAATATTATCTGGTTGCTTTTAACTTTTTCATGCAAGATGGCCAGTCTACTCATATTTCTGCAGGTCAGACTTGCCATAGTCAATTTCTATAGTTAGGATGATAACACCTTTGTCTCATTGAGGAACTACCTGATGTGTGGTTGTTTATTGTTTTTTTTGTTTATTTTGATGTTGTCATGTGCGAATTTATTGATTTTAGGATGAAGATTTCTCACACCAGCTTTATTGCTGACCCAAGTGAGCTTTTGCTTCTTGGGTACATTCCTTTGGGATGTAGCCGATTAGCCTTTCAGGTTTAGAGACTTTTAAGCAGCGTTACTGGAGTTCCGTTAGTGGAGCTAGCAATGTTTTATTTGTTTCAGTAACTAAATCATGTTTAGTTGTTGCTGTTATTTATTTATGTTGTTATTGAATTTTCACGTCCCGAGTTTTGGGAGAAACGGATAATCCTACGTAGATTTTAGGATTTTCGTTTTTCCTCGAAAATCGGGGCGTGACACCCTCCATTCTCGGAGGATATCATGAGTGCTTCTCTTCCTAAGAAGTTTGTCCACCAAAGCTCGAGTTCCACGATGGAACATCAGATGCGTTTGACCAACTTGCGTAAGTACCACCAGGTGATGACACTCAAGGAAATTTCAGAGGCCATCTTGTGTTGAACTTTTCATGCCAGCCTAAAGAAGGCTGTGTTGACATGGTTCCACAGTCTCCACCCCAGGTCCATCGGATCATTCCAGAACCTAGCAAAGCGTTCATTACCAAATTCGTCGGAAGCCAACGGATCGGGAAGGGGCTTCACTATCTGCGAGCCTTAGAAAAAATAGGGTGAGACCATCAGGGAGTACGTCACTTGTTTCAACGACGAGCTGACCTTGATCGATGGGTGCAGTGACGACATATCAATCACTACTTTCACCTTAGGCCTCCGAGGAGGTTGGTTCTACAACTACCTCACTCTAGACTGGCCACAAGTACATCACCCTGGAAGAAATGTTGGCTGCCAGGAAGGGAGGAAGCGAGCCAAAACACTCCTCCAAAGCCAAGGACAGGAATGAGAAAGTGGACAATTCCAAGCGAAAATGGGGCGAGAACTAGGAGGGGCTCGACCAAACAAAGTTGTTCAAGTCCAGCGGCTTTAGATACCCCTACTACAGCCCACTCAACTCCAATCTCCTTAACATTTTTTCTACCATGGAAAAATGGACAAACATCAAGTGACTGTCAAAACTCAAAAGAGATCCTTCAAAACATTACAAGAGTAAGCATTACATTACTGCTCCAACAAAGACACGGGGCACGACACCAAAGATTGCAGGAGATTCAGATATGAGATCTAGTAATAGGTCCAAATATGACAGTTGAAGGAGTTCATCGACCTTAGAAACGCCCATTCTCAAGGTGAGATAACGACACAGGAAGCATGAGACATGAATCCCGACATCGCATGTGTCCTCCACGGGACAAAAAATGAGAGACAACACTCGAATCGTTCACTTAAAAAATCGGTTCGAGAGTTGCGAATCAGATCGCACTACCAGCACCAACTCGTACAACATGTACGAGAGGAAAGAAAAGTTCTGAGCTTAACGTTCACAGAACATGACATGTAGGGCGCCCGTTTCCCACACAGTAACACCCTAATCATCTCAGTAAGGATAGCGAACTGGGAAGTGAGGATTACTGGTGGACATAGGCAGCTCCGTCAATGTTTTATTCCTAAATACACTCCTAAAAATGCAACTGACACGAGGAGAGCTAACACCTTCAAATCGAGCCATGTTTGGCTTCAACTGAGAGAGTTGCTACCTGGTTAGTAAAATTACGTTGTCGATAGTCGTAGGGCAACCAGACCTACGAAAGGTCCTGATGACTGAGTTCTTAGTCATGGACGCCCACTCCGAGTACAATGCAATCTTGGGTCGACCTTGGTTACACCGCATGGAAGCAATCGTCTCCACCCAGCATCAGTGCCTCAAGTACCCCTCAGACAACGAGGCAGGGACAATCAGAGGAGACCAGACTATCACTCTGGAATGCCACTATACCTCAGGCAGACGGCCGGATAACGAAGCACAAAGGCACTAACAACAGGTTTTGGATGAGGAAATCCTGAATCCAAAAAGTAAGGACCCACCGTCACCTTTGGACCTCGAACTTCCATCCAGCCCGAGAGAAAAAACAGAGTGAATGGCAACCTGAGGAAGAAGCAGTGACAATATACCTGGACAACCCAGCTAATGCAAAGGCGGTCCAGATAGGTTCTAATCTCGACATAGCACTGACGGATCAGTTGACAACGTTGTTAAAGAAAATCAGGACGTTTTCGCCTTGACAGTGAAAGATAGGGTAGGGATCGATTCTACATATATCATACACAGACTAACAATCAATCTTGACTTGAAGCCAGTCCGACAGAAAAAAAGACCGATGACGCCCGAGCGCAACCAAACCATCAATGAAGAAGTGCAAATACTTCCAAACACTGACATGATAAGGGAGATTCGCTACCCAGAATGGCTGGCAAACACGCTCCTGGTGAAAAAAAAGAACGGGAAGTGGAGGGTCTGTGTGTACACCAACCTAAACAAAGCTTTCACAAAAGACAACTTTTCATTGCCCCAAATAGACTAGATCGTGGATGAGACATCTGGACACAACTTACTAAATTTCATGGATGCGTACTCTAGCTAAAATCAGATCAACATGCACACGCCTGATCAGGATAAAACCTCTTTCATAAAGAACAGAAGCACATATTGCTATCAGGTAATTTTTTTTGGACTAAAATTGTAGAAGCAACATACCAATGCCTAGTGAACCGAATGTTCAAAGGACAAATCAAAAGGACCATGGAGGTCTACACCGACGACATGCTGGTAAATAGCCTCCATTGTTCATACCACTTGGCAGACCTCCAACGAGTGTTTTCCCAATTCAGGAAGTACCGAATGAAGCTCAACCCACATAAATACACTTTTGAGGTGCAATCAGGTAAATTCTTGGGTTACATAGTCAACAAAAGGGGAGATAGGCTGATCCAAAACAGATTCAAGCTCTTCTCGACATGAGACCAGCCACAAACTTCAAAGAGGTTTAGAGCCTAACTGGAGGGTGGCAGCTTTGAACAGGTTCATATCTAAATCTTCAGATAAATGCCTCCATTTCTTTAAAATCCTAAGGGGAACAAAAAATTACAATTATGAGAGCAATGTGAATAGGCCTTCCAAGACTTGAAGACGTATATGGAAAACATGTAGCTGCTCTCAAAACCTACTCTAGGTTAGACGTTCTACCTTTACCTCTCAGTTTCAGAGCATGCTATCAGCTCAGCTCTAGTACAAGAAGATAAAAGGGAAACAGAAGCATGTCTATTACATCAACAAAACGTTTGATGGGGCGGAGGCATAATTACCATAATTTGGAAAAATTGGCCTTGGCGCTTGTAACTTCCTCAAGAAATCTAAGACCCTACTTCCAAGCCCACTCAGTAAGGTGAGTGTAGCGATGCCCCTCCTTGCTAGAGGGAGGAGCACAACAACTTCTTTTTTATCTTTTTTATAATTGTAATATTTAGGGAGCAGAACTCTCACAGAAACAACCACCCCCACATTATTGTTGTAAAATGGCTATTCCTCACAGTCTCTCCTTGTGATCCTGCAAAACCATGGCAATTAGGATCTCAAGACGCAGCAACACCTATGATGCTATGTTCTTTCAAGGGTGATTTGATCGGGTAGGGAAAGGTTAGTCAAGCTTTCATTGCTTCCCGAAGGAGATATTGGGAAAAAACAAAAAAGAGTGTTGCTGGCAGCAGCAAGTCGATGGTTGTCTCACCTCCAGAAATGTGTTCTAGTGGTGGGAATTGCGGACTACTGCTTGTCGCTGATTCGACGCGAAGCTCTTGCGGAAACAGTAACGCAAATGCATCAGCATGAGGTTATACTGCGACGCCGCGCCTGAAACTCCGCTTCTTAGTTATTAAACACTTGGATCCATTGAATGTGAATCAAGAGCTTCTTAGAGATCCTGTCAGCTCCCAGTTGATTGTTTGTCCGCATATGGAATATTACTAGCGAAATTGCATTGTACATCCAGAATAGACCTAAGAATACATGATCCCAGGCAGATACTTGGAATGTCCCTCCTCTTATCGCTCTTCAGTGTGGTAGAGTTTGGCTTCTCTCTCCACAGCTATTTGGTACGGAGCTCGCTTCGAGGGCTTCCTTCCCCTCGGCTTATCCGGCCAGGCGTGTTACCAAGAGTTGTGTCCCTTGACACAAGTCAGTCTTCTACTTCTACTACGTTTATTTATCAAAAAGGCATAGCTTTCTTTGGCTTCCGTGAATTGCTTCAATATAGATAAATGGCTTCGAGGAACCAAACACAACCCTAAACTAACAAAGGGAAACAACCATGACCGAGTCCCACTCCGATCAGTGTTGCACAGGCCAGAGCTATCAGGAAGAATGGTCAAGTAGTCAATGGAGTTGGGAAAATTCGACATCCACTATGCTCCAAGAACAGCCATCAAAGCACAAGCACTGGTAGACTTCATCGTCAAGTTCACTAGAATAGAGGAACCGAAAATAAAAGACCAGCAAAGAGACGAAAACCTCGAGTCACCCCATAGGGATGGATCTTGTGATGCAAGGGATTATCCAACATAAAGGGTTACGGAGCGGGAATCGTCCTGATGGAGTCACCCTCATAAAAGCTTTTAAATTCGATTGCTTCATACAACGAAGCAGGGTACGAAGCCCTTTTAGCCAGGCTAAAGCTAGCCAGAAGAATCGGAGTAGAAAAATTCACGGTGTTCAGTGACTTCAAACTGGTAATCAACCAAGTGAATGGTGAATTCGATGTAAAAGAGCCTCGAATGATGGCTTACTGCATGAAAGCAGTCAACGCCAAAATATGGTTCAAAGAGGATACTACTCTGTCGTTGTTCCAGTGCAGAGAATGAGAAAGTCGACGACCTTGCCAAAAAGCCCACGTCCACACATAACGACTCCAATTCACTCATAGAGCTCCAGGAGAAGTCAACGCTAGAAGAATAAGGCCTCCACGAAACCCTTTCCACTATACAGAGACCAGCTGGATAAATCACTACACCAAAAATACCCATTAGCAACGGTTTTAAACCGTGGGGGTAACCCATTGTCACGGCTTAGAGCCGTGGGCTGTAGAGGCGTCGCTAAATCCCCAGTAACGGCTAAAAACCGTGGCAAAAATATTAGCAACGGTTTTATCTCGAGGACGGTTGATGATTTAGCCACGGTTATAAACCGTTGCAACAATCTTAGCCACGGTTCTAAGCCGTGGCCAGGAGTAGCAACGGCTTAAAATCGTTGCAAGTATGGCCACGGTTCTAAACCGTTGCAATAGTTTTAGCAATGGTTTTAAGCCGTGGCCAGTACTAGCCACGGTTATAAGTCGTGGCAAGGTAGCCACGATTATAAGTCGTGGCAAGGTAGCCACGATTTTTAGCCGTTGCAATAATTAGCCACGGTTTTAAGCCGAGACAAAAAAAAATTTAACTTTTTTTTTGTCACAGTGTTAAGCCAATGCAGTTCTACTGACAGTGATGCAATACATGCAATGAAGAGAAATTACAGACTGAAGAACTTGTAATTGTAATTCTGAATTGAAAACAGTAAATGGAATGGATTGTATTCAATAAGAAAGCTAATTCGAGATAGCTAATCTCCTGTAGAGCAAATGCTCAAGTGTACAATTTTCTTACAAATCAAATGAATCCCTTTTTCTCTCTTATGCTCTCTTATTTGTAGTACTACATTTATTGACAACTAATCTAACAGAATTTTTTCCTAAACAGCATAGCACTCTGCAACATATAGCAACCTGCTCCCTTAGTAACAACACTTGTGTTAGCAGCCTGCATTCCATTCATGCACAAAAGAGATGAGAGTGAAATATGAGAGGACACTATTTCCATGTTTGTTATCTCACACCAGTAATAAGAATTGTTTTCGTACAAGATGCTTAATTACTCTAAGTATAGGAAGCATTCAGGATACGATCACATAGAAGATAGTTGATATGCAATTTTATGAAATTTAAAATGTTTCTCAACAGAATTTCAATAAACTGAACTCAATTTCAGTGTTCACTCAAAGCACTAGAACATAGCAATAAAATTTCAAATTGGGGTGCTCCTAATGTACGTTAGGCGCATTCCTTGCGCCTAGGCACAAATAGGGTATCACTCCCTCACTGCATCTTTGCACCTTAACCACACTAATACAAGATACAATGAATAATCCAATGATCCAATAAGAAAAGTTCATGATTGTTTTCCAACTGAATCAGCCACTAGCCTAACAGAATAATGCCATAGTTTAATACAAGTCTACAAGAAAATTTTATCTTTTTTGCTACATTTGGCATACAAGTCCACGTAAAGTTGCACAAATTAAACATTATGAAATTCAAATATATATTAAATTAGAAATGAATTCTAGCTAGCTAGAAAGAGTTTGGATTATAGAGAGGAGAGAGAGATATATACCTTGGCTTTGATTGCTCATCCCCACTTGAAGACCTTGTTCAGCCATAAGAGCTCCTCCACTAAAGAAAACACCCTGAATTGAAGAGCAAAAAACCAAACATTGTGTTAAGGCTTTTATTTTTTTTTTCAAAAAACTAAAACTTTTAAAAAGAAGCTAGGTTTTGTGACTCACTTGAGCCCTAGCTCTTTGAAGCTCTTGTTCAAGCTGGGTGAGCTTGATCCGACTTGACTCAAGCTGCTGCACATATGCCTGTGACAAAGACAAGAAAAGCAACAAAGACTTGATCAATAAATGTTGATCAGAGAGAGAACTAGAAAGTTGTAAGCAACAAGGAATATTCAGTCTTCATTCCTCAAGGAGCTATTACTACTACTACTACTACAACGTAAGAATAGATATGTAAGCAAAAAGAAAACTCCAATTACCTGGTCAATGAATTCCTTCCGATTCAACTCTGCCTTTCTCAAGCGAACAACATCTGTGAGCTTGATCCCATCAATCCATTCCATTATAACTATAGCCTTCCGTGTCAGGTTCCAATAAATTTTTGGCACCTTAACACAGTTTACCTTCTTGGTACCAGGATAATCAGCTGTGGGCTTCCCTGTGTTACTATCCTGAACAGTTCCTAATAATAAAAAAAGATTCAACTTTATTCCATACTTCAAAATAAAGAACTAATAAATACCTCAGATATTAAATGTAATAACCGTGGGCAGCAATTTGTGAGAGAATTATGTTGTGTTTGGCACAACTTATTTATAGCTTTTTGCTTAAAAGAAGGTACCCCGAATATGGGAATCTGAAGACCAAAACAAAAGAAAAGCAAAAAAAAAAAAAATGTAAATGCTGAATCAATGCTTTTCAGTGTACCAGAATTATGTTGTGTTTGACATACCAGGTCTCTGTACTTTCACTGCTACAAGCTCGCCTGAGTGCAGATGAGTTGCAAATGCCAACAAGAAATGTAAGGGTTTATGTTAGTCAATGAAAAATCTAATATACATTTTGAGGAAATAAAAGTATAATGTAAAGAAATGCAAACATAGTTTAAGACAGAATGTCCTCTCATCAAGAAAGCAATTACAAACTCTCTAACCTTTATACACCTGCCCTAAGGATGCAGCTGCTGTGGGTTCAGAGCTGATGTCTGCAAATATTTTCGAAATTGGAGCACCCAACTAAGACTCGATGGACTTAATGGCAACAGTAGTTGGAAATGGAGGTATTTGATCCTAGCATCGAGGAAAGTTTCAAGCATTAAATGTTGTGATCTAAACAGGCCTTTTGGTGTAGTGTCTATTACACCATTTTGAGCCATCTTTCAAATTCAAAGTACATAAACATGACAGTATAAGGGAACAGTAAAAACAACAAACAAAACCGCATTTAGAAATTTGCAGTCTCCTCAGCTCTTAACATCAAAATGATCTAATCCTTACCCAGGAGATCGGACTCTTGGTAGCTTTTGACAGAATCAACAAGGGTTTCATCCAAGGGCATGTATCGCCATCCCAACTTTTGCAGCTTCTCTGAACTCAGCTTCACACCTGCTTCTACCTCAGTAAAACTGCCAAAAAAAGAAGAAACATGATATTGAGACATACAACAGAAATAAAAGGTAGCAGTAGCATAATTAAGACGAAAAATGCCAAATTTATGAAGACTAATTATTCAACCAACTGCATGTTGTATGTTCAGTATGACACCAATATTAGTAGCCTGGCAGAAACCTGACTAAGGTTTTCTCCTACAAAACATCCTCACAGATATGAGAATGAGATGTTTAGATGATTTTTTCATCATAGACTCAGAAATTGGAAAAGAAAATGAAAATTTTCAAATGAATATAGACTTAGAGATTGAGTAAAAATGTAAAAAATTTCAATGATATTATTGTTATCAGTTACAGTAAAATCAACAATTCATATTGGTTTGGTAACATTAGAAAAATTCAAGAACCATGTTATTCTAATCAATGTTGGTGTAGACATTAGTTTGGTTAGTCAGATTTGTAATCTGATTGTGAAATGAAATTGCGTATTATGTTCAGTTGAATCAACTAACAAATGAATGAATGATGAAAGATCTTGAACAAAAAGGTAACCCCAAACAGGCCTAGCTACCCATCAAAGAATTTTCTTGATTCTCTTCAATCAAACAACAACCCATCAAAGATAATCAAATATAACGAGACACCAAACACATATCTTGATCTGAATCATACAAAAACACATCAAAATTTTCAATATTTACATCAAAACAGAGCAAAAGAACCAACCTTGCAGGGTCTGCCCTTGATGACGATTTATCCGTTCTTGCGAATGGTTCCAGCCTGCTGGGGCTTGTATGGATCCTACTCAGTGCCAGCACCATCACATGGATTTTATTAGTACTGTAAACCAACCAAAAAATCTATTGGCGAAAAATAAATAATTATGAGAAGAAAAAAATCACACCTAGTTGCGCCACCTATAAAACCATGGGTTTTAGACCAATGTTTGTGAAGAGATGAATACCAACTTCTCTTTCACCTTTCTTCTTTAAATACCTAGTATCTTCAGTTTCTGCTTCTCCATCTTCTTGTTCTTGTCATTCTCATAATACCTGCAAAAGGAGGTAAAGAGAACTATCAATGTCACATGTCAGTTTAACTTTCAATGTTTGTACATGATATTTTAATGTTTGTAAATCAGTTCCCATGTTAAGTAAATCAGACAGGAAATAAATGTTTAATGCAGTAACATTATACCTCTACATTCCTTCATGATACCCATGTCATGCAACACATGATGGACAAGGGGATACGCCACCTGTCAGATATGTATGATTTTGGTTTTCTCATGAAAAGAATAGAAAAGGAAAAGAACATGTTACCTTTACATTAGGGTTCTTCTTTTTCAGGAACCGACCAACCGCATAAATAGTACCACCAGTTCCAATCCCTGCAACAAATATGTCCACTTTGCCTATTGAAATAGTAACTAGGGGTTGGAACAAACCAGCGCCTCTATAAAGATCTTAAACCTCCTGGGCTTCAGATGTAGCTTTGAGGCTGTGCAGCTGTGCTTTTCCAGTAAAGACCATCTGCAACGTTATTTGTTTATTTACTGTATTTTTATTTTCTTACAAGGAAAGGAGCATCGCATATCAGCAAAGAAACAAAGATGAAAGTATGCAACTCCAGGCTAGCTGAAGTTAATCCAAAAACAGCACTTGTGCAACATAAAAGCACACATAATATCTAAAAATAACACTTGTTAGCCAACATTCCAACAGCCTTTGTCGCAGCAATTATGTTTAAAGACGTGAAAGAACTACATAAGTGTGTTTACATGTGGAATTCCATAATATCGTTAGACATCACAAACATGCACCAATTTGATCATTGTCATAAGATTACTCTCTAAGACTAATGAGACATGCTAGGATATTGAGCCAAGTACAGTATAAATAATGACAGCATCAGCTCAGTTACGAGGTTTTCCACTTATTTGCCAAATTAGTTATCAAATGATCTGAAAGGCTACATCTTCAATTCACCTTGTATGTACACTGGCTCAGCTGGAAGCATTGTATGCCCACAACATCAAGGTATGACAACAATGAAGTGAAAATGCAGGAAATGCAATAATATAAAATACCTATCAGAGACTTTATTGATTGCTTTAGCTGCATCAAAGCCAACAGCATTTGCAACATCAGCTGGCTGAGGAGCAGATACATGCTCAAACTTAACACCGGAGTCTCTTTCAATCCTAGAAATGTTTGATCGCCTCGGATCATATAACATCACAGCAACCTCAGTATTCCTGAAAAGGAAACAACCAAGTTAGTGGGTCGACATTTTAAAATAAGAAGAATGTAAAGTGTCGAAACATTAAGTATACCTGCTCTACCCGCAATAACTCTCTATATATCTCCTCTGAGCAATAACTCAGACCGAATTTCTTCCATCTCAACTAGTTTTGCTGAATTTTCCGCTTCTAATCGTGCTGAATTCAAAACTACAGAGAACAGTAAATGTTAGTGCTGAATAAACAAACAGCAAACAAGTCTCTATAAGGAAATACACTGAATGATATGGTACCTTTCAGATGTAAAATTAACACTTCCTTTATCTTGAAGACCATCATAATCAGGGAAACTGGAGGTATTGACCGACAACTTACTCGGAACAATACCAGACTCTGCAAGGACTATTATCGAGAAAAGGGAAAGAAAAAGTTCATATTCTTACCAAAATAATAAATTTTCTTTCAAATTGTACACCATTTTCTTGTTGGCATATTAAGTACACCATTTTCTTTCAAATAAGTACACCATTTTCTTTCAAATTGTTGCAAAGCTTATCCACTGCGATGTTTGAGCCCTCCAAAACATCAAAAAATATCTGCCAGTACAAAAAATGAACATATCACTTTCCATGGACAATGTAATCCGAACAAATTATGGGACGTGCTGATGGAATAGCCCATATTCATTCCACTGGATCATAAATTCAGAAAACTTTAAAAAATAAACTGTAAAGGAAACCTAAAGGAACCTGAAACTCAATTTTACAAGCTTAAAGTCTAGGATTGTTCCCTTCAAGTTTGGTTTCTGACTTGGTTTGAACAATATATAGAACTTGGCAAAAAAATATCAGATTAGCAAAGACTAACATCAAGTTGCATATAGCAACTCATTTAGTACTTTTAATATGAGAAACAAAGTGACTGTGTTTTACATTTTTTTATATATTGATACTTACTATATTTGTCTCTACGAAATCTGTATCTACTCTTAGACCTTTGATTTTGTTCACTCCATCTGTAAAAGAAAAGGAAAAAACACATTTTTCAGTTGCAAAACATAAGTGATGCTGAAATTGGAGGATATGTAAAGGAAATTTACATTCCACAGCAAAAGCTATACCTGAAAATGGAACTTATGATAAGAACTGGCACTAGGTAACTGATGAAACAAAAAATACATGCTTCCTGATGATGTTAAGGCATACATATTCAAGCAATACGCTTTTGAGTATTGTATTTCAGGTGTGAGGTTTGTAAGATTATCAAATACATATCGTCCAAGCATCCTGTTGGCCACATAACAAAAGCTCAAGCTCCTCCTCTGTGAAAATTTGAAGACTTTTTATGGGAAACACCTGAAGAATAAAGAAGAGATTTATTTAGAGCATGCAACGAAAAGCATTAGAGCATGCAATTAGAATACCAGAAATTATGAAGGAATCCAAACAATAAATCAAAATGGTGATTCAAGTTATATGATGAAAATTGATCTTTTATCTTGGAGTGATCATGTTTCACATCATCCAGGTTTAAATTTCTTTCCCAAATAATACCTTATAAAGCTCTACGAGAGTTATAAATGAAAACAACAACAACAGTTGACCAAAAGACATTGATATGTTGAGAAACAACCTCTTAAAGTGTCCACCCAGCACTACATAAAAGTAAGTAATCTTTTATATAAAAGCATCTCTAACAACAGCACCAACCCTGATTTTTGAACCCAGAATAACCATAAGAAATAAACAACAATCAAGTTCCTCAATCAGGTGGGTGTAAACATGATGAAAACAAAGAGAAAAACAAAGGAAGCTGTAAAGTCTAGTCCTTGTTTGGTAAAGAGGTGCATAACACATTAATAACCGCGAAGCTCAAATCACAAATCACAAATCATATAAAAATCCTTCAACGGGAAGCAACTGAGACACAAACAAAAAATATGTATAAGAATTTTACATTTAGCGCACACAAAGGATAGGACACTAGATCTTACCTTAAACCTCCAAGAAGCAACTTAAATCTCTAAAACGAAATAAGAAAATATATAAAATTTTACACTTGGACAACTGAACTACAAAATCTAGAAGAAAAAAAAATTCATATCTTCTATCCGCAGACAAAACCTTTTAAAAATTCATTATCTTCCAAACTTGTCTCAGTGTTGATGATTCTTTGCACTAATCAGTCAATCTAGCAGTTCGAAAGAAACAAAAATATAAATTATTCAAGTGAAGGAATACCTTGCGTAACAACATTCTGAAGAAGAGATCATCACGCCAGACAACACCAATTAGTTTACAAGAACTGAAATCATGAAACCTAGGAAGAATGACCACTCAAGCAGCTTACTTACAACATTTATTGCAGTGGATGAAGTTCTCTTCGCCTCCGATTCTGTAATAGCAAAAACATAAGATAAAAAAAACTTCAGATTATTCAAATTTTGAATAAGTACTACAAAAAACATTGTATGGAACAAGGATAGAGGATTCAACCTGCAAACTCCACATCCATCACAGTGAAATTGCTTCTTTGAAACCTGAAACCCAAACCAGATTGTCAACTATGTAAATTGTTCATTCCTGAAAAACTAATACTGCTTCTAAGTGAATGTCTTAAAACCAAATGTTGCCTAAAGAGTTGCAAGGTGAGTAGAAAGGCAGATTCTACAGTTTTCACAGGAGGAACAAATCTAGATTACAGAAACATAAGAGCAATCATGAGAGAAACTACACACACATTATAGAGACTTGTATAATCAATTATTGACATCTACGAAAAGAGAGAACTTTTGCTTGCATATAACTGTCCAAATTTTCATAGTTAAAATGAATTTTAAATCTTAAGAGTAGTCCACTTTTCATATTAAAATTGAAGTCTAAAGCTTAAATTTTCCCAACCCATGGATACAGCATATTGCTATTGAGGCCAATTGAGTATATGTTTCTTTGTTTCATTACCACTTTTGCAATTAAGCTAAAAAACATTTAAACCAATTAAGCTAGAATACCCAAATGATCATGCTCATAACAATACAAACACACAGACATGGCTAAAGAAGACTATTGAGTAAATCATGTTGATGGTCTATACATAGTAGCAGACTCAAATCCCTCCAATTGAAATGTTCCCTTGTACATAATAAACATTAGTGCTTAACAAAAGTCTCAAAAAATTAAAGAAGACCCTATACTCACCAAGTAGTTCTTCTACCGCTTCTTCAATAGCAAAGGACCAACATTATCTCCAGTGTCTTTGTTGTGCTTCACATGAGTTCCATCACATAGAGGAAATGTACCTGACCTCCAACAACTGCCAAACACCCCAACACCCCAATTAGAATCTCACCCATATGTTTTACAATCCAATGAGGCAATGAACAAAGACAGGAAATGAGAGAATGTTGAATAGCTTACCTGTTGTTTTGAGTGTTATCTTAGTCTTTTTCTTCTCCTCTTTAGAAATCGAGCTCGAGAAAAGAAGAAAGTGAGTTCTAGGGTTTGCTTTGCTGAAAGAATAAAATAAAATAAGAAGAAGAGATCAACAAAAAATAATCAAACTGTTTTGCTTTGCTGTAAGAAGAAAAAAAAATTTGAAACAGATCTAAAGAAGAACAAGGATCTTACCTGGAAGGAAATATGAACCAATTTGATGTTCTTCTTCAGCTCGATTCTCTCTGTTCCACTTCTTTTTTATTTTTTTTGCAGTGGAATTTCAACACTATCCTCAAAAAGTATATTTACTAAATTAATTTTTTTAATAAAACTAATAACTAGTCATGAACATCATCCTCATTGTACTCATCTTCCTTTATATATTTCACATAAATCTTACCTGAAAATCATCCTCATAGTTTCATTTTTATGTGGGTATTCCAACTTTTGTATCGTAAATTTTCTTTCTCCTTGCTCATAACATATTTGAATTGTATATTCTAAACATGAACAAATCTCAATATTTCGACATTACTGAAGAGTCTCTAAGGACAAAAATTAAAGCTTTCCAGCTATACATTCTAATCTTAGAATAGCTTAAACCATCCAAGTAGCTAAACCCAGTAAATGAAGTTGTAAATTCCCAAACTACTACTCTAAATATAATCACTTTTCAAGAAAGGAAACACCTCATATACAATATTTTAATACTGAGACTAACTAGAACCCTAAACGGATGACAACCTAATTCAATTCAAGCAAAAGTAAGGATCCTCAAATAAAAATAACTTTCCAAGACATCAAAATTTCCCAAGTTGAAAACCCACTCACAAGAATCATGATTGAAGTTGAACAACAGAAGAAAAAACTCAACTTGATTGTAATGAAATAACCGAAGATAAAATCAAGAATGAAAAAGAAGTTACCTTGTGATCTCCTCCACCAGTTGCAAACCTGATGCCACCAGGATGAATATCAAAGGAGAAAATCTGCATTCCTTCATGCCTAACCCAACCTGGCTTCTCTGCAATCATCTTTGCTTCTGGGTATCTAAAATCCCACTTATTTTTCACTCTCCCTGCACTCAAAGAACAAAAGGGTACTCAAATCCCATGGTTTGGGATCAAAATAGGAAATGAGGTCATCAGAGAAAAACTTATAAAGGTCAAATTTTGTGTGGGTTCTTGAAGGATTTTGTTCTCTTGAAACAGATCTGAAGAAGAATAAGAGATCTAAAGAAGAAGAAGGATCTTACCTGGAAGGAGATCTAAACCAATTTGATTTTCTTCTTCATCTCGATTCTCTCAAGATCTAAAGAAGAAGAAGGAGAAGAAAAGTTGGAGAATCTGCTTCGGTTCTTCATGTTCTTCTTCAGTTCGTCCTCTCCTTTTTTCGTCCTCTCCTTTCGTCCTTCTTCTCCTCTGCGCCAAACCTCTCTGACTCTGATTTAGGTGAAATGTTTTTCGCAATGACCGCGCAAACAGATTTAGGTCGAAATAGCAAATTCTTTTTCGCCAATTTTTTGCAATGACAGTGCCAAATATTTTCCCCAATTTTTTTCGCCAAAGCGCGAACCCATTTTCGCTAGAGCGCGAAATCCACTCTCCCGTTTTCGCCAGAGCGTGAAATCCACTCTCCAAATCACTCGCAAGAGCGCGGCACGTGCAAAATGGTTTAGTTTAGCAACGGTTTTTGGCCGTTGCACAATATAGCAATGGTTTTTGGCCGTGGCTAATGCACCCACGGTTTAGAGCCGTGGCTAATGCACCCACGGTTTAGAGTCGTGGCCAACTATTTTTGTAGCCACGGTTTTAGGCCGTTGGCCACGCTATCCACTGTTTTTGGCCGTGGCAAATAAACCAACGGTTTAGAGCCGTGACCACCTCCCCGTAGCTAAACAAGCCTTTTGGTGTAGTGAACCCTCCTAGCAGATAAGCTAAAGGCCCATAAGTTGAAAAACAGACGATACAGTACACTTTCCTTAAGAACATATTGTACATGAGATCAACAACTAGTCCTCTACTCAGATGCCTGACCCCCAAGGAGCCAAACCAAGTCCACATTGAAATCCATGAAGGAGTTTGCGGGAACCATCCCGAAGGAAGGATACTAGCTTATAAAGCCCTCATGTTGGGGTATTATTGGCTGAAAATGTAGTAGGAGGCCAAAGACTTGGTCTGCAAGTGCGATAAGCGTCAGAGGTGTGCCTCGTACACACATATGCCTACACAGAATCTGGTCCCAATGACCAACCTGTGGTCCTTCGCCCAGTGGGAGATAGACATCGTGGGTCTGTTCCCCATTTCTAAAATAAGAAAGTTTCTCCTTATGGTGACTACTTCACCAAATGGGTAGAATTAGAACCCCTCTCCAAAATAGAGAAGAATCAGATCAAGAACTTTCTTTAGAAATCGATCGCTTGCAAGTTCGAAATACCGAAAAGTCCTGGTCAGCGATAATGGGACCCTGTTCGAGGGTGGAAAAGTCAAACAACTTTGCATCCAACTGGGTACCAGTCATCATTTTTCCACGCTGGGTCACCCCCAGGCCAATGGACAAGCAGAAGTCACCAACCAAACTATCTTGGAAGCTATCAAAAGAAAACTCGATGCGGCCAAAGCTCTCTGAGTTTCTGAACTTCCAGGCATCCGTTAGGCATACCACACCACAAAGAGGACTCTGACTGGAGAGACACCATTCGCATTGACCTATGGGTCTGAGACAATGGTCCTAGTAAAACCAGAGTTACCTACTTTTAGAGCAGAAGAGTTCCGGATGGAGGACAATGGTGATGCTCTGAGAGTCGGCTTAGACTTACTCGAAGAGTAGAGAGACGGAGCTTCCATTAGAATTGCATCCTATCAACAAAAGATGGCCCAACACTAAAACAAAAAGGTCAAACCCTAAAAATTCAAAGTCAGTGATTGGGTACACAGGAAAACCTAGCCGAATACAAGAGACCCAAAAGAAGGCAAACTAAGGCCGAACTAGGAAGGTCCCTATAGGGTGACAACGGTCAAAAGGTCAAGAACCTATTGGCTAGAGAATCTGGATGGAGAGCGTCTGAAAATGCCGTACAATGTGGAGCACTTGAAGAAGTATTATCAGCAAAGGTATTATCTTTAAAAATTTTACATTTCATACAACTCCATACCCAAAAACATGCTTAGTCTGATTTTAGGACCATAATGGTACACATGCGGATCACAAGTAGGCGAGTCCCATCCATGGATGGAGCACGACCCCTAAGATAGCCTAGTCCAACCTCGAGACCACAATGGCACAATTGTGGAGCGAACCTAGTCTATGGACTCACAGCAAGCGGTCAAGTCCGGTCTCATGACGACTCACAACTCTCTAAAGGAACTTGTCCTAAATACGGATGCCACAGTGGTGCACATGTGACCAAGTCTAGTTCTTTTTCAGGACGACGACAACTTGACGCATAAGTGACCTAATCCGCCTCAGGAACCAAAGAACTCCAGCATGGATCGGGCCCAGTCCATGGACAATCTAGTGAACAAGTGAGTCCAGTCTCATGATGACTTTTTGCTATCTAAGGAATGGAGTCTGAATACGGGAGCCACGATGGCGCATAAGCGGCCAAGCCTAGTCATTTTCAGGACGATTATAGCTTGCTGCATCAGTGACCTAGTCCATCTCAGAGCCAAGGAACTCCAATACAGGATGAACCCAGTTCATGACAGTTCACCAAAAGTAGGTGAACCATGTCAACAAGCGAGCCCTGTCCTCGACAACTCACCGCTCCATAGAAGGCCTATCATTTTCAGGAACTAAGGAAAAACTAATGCTAAGGAGTCCAGCTCGCAGACGACTCAACGCATTCAAGTGTTCCAGTCCATACAAACAAAGGCAACACTCTGACCACCAAGACTCGACTAAACGGCGAGTCAGATCATGATCCAGAATCTAGTCCAAAAAATGTTATGTCACTGTCATTACAATTCTACACAGAGCGTAGTAGCAGTGCTTCGATAGACCAATGCCTACTCAGAAAGCGGGCAATCTACGAAACACAACCCGCTTATATGAAAATCACTATTTAGTGACTTCACCAACATTGGCGAGCCAAACTATTTCGCCAAGGGAACCACACATGCTGAATTAGGACCACAAATGTCTCCTTTAGAAATAGGCCAGCCCAATCTCCGCTAAGAGTTAAGATAGTCTGGAAGATCAGTTCGCACAAGCCAATATGATTCACAATATTTCAGAGCATACAAAGAAAGTGAATTCAGAAGAAAAAAAAAGATTTTATTAATCATCAAAATTTTGATACAAAGTTTGACCGACTGGCTAGTACAAAAGTGTACACACTACAAATATCTGAGCTTGGTACAAAGCAAGGCGCGAGTAAGGATCTGCCAGAACACACATCAAAGTTTTGCTTCACCAATCTGCCTTAAAAGAGGATTTGGAAGTGAAAGCAAAGGAACCCAAAGTTGGATGCTGGTCTAATCTATCAAAAAAAGGATGACTGGGGTGATGCAGAATTAGCTCCCTAAGGCCACAGACCCCGCACACCGGAGCCTGGCTCCACCACTGAAGATCCTCATCCGCCCTTTGGTAAGGCCGAAACACATTATCTGGAAAGACACATATGAGGAACAAGTTCTACAACGCTCATGGCGATGTCTGTACTTGCAAAAACCAGTCTATTTTTAAGCACGATGGTTCACAGAAGGATGCCACCCAGCGGTTGCGTCAGCACTAAATGTTATGCAGGGAATTATAGAGCAACGGTTCCAAGTACAACTACACCAATCCATATTCATCGAATTAATGGAAGTGCACACAACCCCATTAACTGGGGAAGTAGCTGATGAGACATCAAACAGTTACTCAATCGCAGTCGTACACATGGCATGGACTAACCTTAGCACGTAAGAGGCTTCAGCGCAGTCCCCAGCAGACCCATGTGCAAGACCAATGTTCACCCAATAAGTCAGGCGCCCAGGCCCAACACAAGCCTGCCCCAAAAGCACGAGTCTTCGAGCTTGGCCCAGGACAATAAGGCCCAAACAACAAATCTCAAAGTTGTCACATGCTCAAGATTCGCTCGTACGAAATTAGTTAAAGCCCAATCAAGCATTGGGCCCTGAATAGAGCTAAGTATCGAAGAGCTCCAAATCATGCACATGTAAGATCTTATGCGTGATCTCCTCCCTCCATCGTGCCCTCGATCACAAGGACAATTAGAGAGGGAACACTTACTACAAGAGTCGGTGAAATAAAAGAAAAAAGGGACGCAAGTTATACACACTGCAACTCTACATACAGTCTTCACTCTTTCTCAAACTTGTATCTGACTTATGCATCGGAGTGCCTTCGGCCACCACCACGGTGGTCCTGGGTCTAACCGTTGTTAATTTTTGCAGGTTAGATATCATCGGGATCATCAAGGACATAACTGAGCACATCACTTACTGTGTGTAAGCCTTCGCTTTGATTACTCAGTTAAGCCTTGTAAATTTTTTTTGCTCAATCAATAAAGTTTTTTTTTGTTCCATATTTGTGCTCATGTTTAAATAATATATCCGATCAGATTAGATTTGAATAATACAAACCATATTAACTCTGATTAGGGCAGCATTGGATGAACTTCATCCTGGTCTGGGCGGATTAGAATTTGTTGTATAACCTTACTTAATCCTAGAGAGAACTTAAGCTGTTGGAGAGTCATCTTGGTCTGAACGGACTAGACTTAAAAATACGTTATCTTAATTTTGAATAGATCCCACTAGTGTCCAAAATGCCCACATGATTTACATTTTTATTCTCGAAGGCTATGCGCATCCGTCATTTATGCCTAGTACCACTCACCACCTTGTTTGAAATTTTGAATGTATGCATAGATTGGCAAAAGAAGAGTGTGATTGAAGATCTTTGTAAATAAGAAATTGAACAAGTTAACAAATTGTATCAAAAGTTTCCAATTGTATCACTTAATACATCAAATGATTCTCTCTCCCAGACTGAAAATTTAATACGAGGCTAGGAGCAACAATTGATGTGTTGTAGGGCTGGGCAAGAATCTCGATCATCACGTTCCAATCCAAGTCGGTATGGTTTTGAACCGTTTCAAACCATGCCAAAATGGGTTATGATATTTTCATCCTGGTCCCAAACCGTTTGGAATTGGGATGAAACCAGTTCCAGAAATACAGTCCCGGACCATCCCAAACCATTTGGAATTGGGACAAAACCATTGTAGTAAACCTACTTCAAGCCCAAGCCCAACTCGTACCGGGCCTTGTTGTTGTGATAATAATTTAGGAAAGAAGAACCATTCAAGCCATTTCATATTCTCCAACATACTTCTGGATAGGGATGGCAGTGGGGCGGATTTTCATGGATATCCGCCCCACCCAATCCGTTTGGGGCGGTTTTGGATATGCCTAAACGGATTTTGGGGCGGATACGGATATCCAAAAAACATCTATCAAATATTCGGGGCGGATACGGATTTGGCCATATCCGCCCCGCGGGTATCCGTTTAAGTGTTGATATTATAAAAATACCCTCAACCCTTCAAATGCTAAAAAAAAAACAACCTACATCTCTGCCTCTCACCTCTCTCTTTCAATCACTCACTTCATTTTTTTCCTCACAAACAGAGTAGCAAAAGCAGAGAGACCAACTCTCGTCTCCAGTCTTGCTCCTACACCTCTCTCTCTCGTCTCCAGTCCTTCGTCACAGCGAAGGTCGTCCCTTCTTGATATCGAATTTTTTTTTTTTAATTTCCAAATCAAGATATCATTGTAATTTCTGTAAAAAAAATTAATTTCCAGATCAAGATCATTGTAATTTTTTTGTTTTAATTTTCATATGGATTCATTGTAATTTCTGTAATTTTTTTATAATTTTTGGATGGATGCTTGTATTTTGTAATTTTTGTTATAATTTTTGTAGTTGAATGGATAATCGCAAACGGATTGGTGGGGCGGGGCAGATATCCGCCAATCCGCACGGGGCGATTACGGTTTTGAATAAAAATAGCAAACGGATTGGCAGGGCGAATTGGGGATCTGTTATTTCCAGACGGATCGGGAATGAATTTGCTCAAATCCGCCCCATTGCCATCCCTACTCCTGGAACCACCACTGCCACCCTCGACCTTCTCCACTCTCTCTTTCTCCCCCAAGCCACCATACCCATTCAATTCATTCATCCCATCACCACCCCTTCCTCACCCCCATCACTCTCTTCCCTTTCAACAGTCAAATACAACCCAACCTCCAAAACTAGAGGACGAAATAATCCATTACAACCAATCATAGTATTTCTCTTCCTATTCCTCCTTGTGACTGTCGTTGTGGCGCAACCGAGCATCAAGAAGAAGAAGAACAACCCCTACGGTGTCAACAAGAATTTCAACCACCTTCATCTTCATTGCCCTCTTCTCGTTCTACATATATCGTTGCGCTCGCGACTCCAGTGTTGGCGGCGCGATAGGATGTCGCTCAGCATACATGACATCGTTGCGCTCGCAACTCCAGTGTTTGCAGTGCGATAGAAGGGATTGTTCTTGGAAAATCAAGACGAGTGCTCGCGGCTTAGATCCCTCGGTCATTGAAACGTTCCCTACCTTCACACTCGATATGTTCTTCTCTGTGTTGGATTTGACTTCTGCGATCTTGCTTGAAGGATTCTGCATTGTCAGCTGATTTGCAGACTTGATCAGCCAATTGAATCGGTGTATAGAAGCATGTGTAGTTCGATGTGAGCAAGGGCGTAGGCAGTGGAGAGCAAAAGGCACCAGATTTGATTTCATGATGCCCTTAACAAAGTGAATGGGAAAGGTGTCAAGTATTGATGAGCTCTCATTCGATAAAAATGGAAATTCAGACAGAATATGGAAAAATTGAAAGATACTTTCTATTACTTGGAACAGAAGATACAAGGGAAAACTCTCAATCGAGTGATTGAGCCTTACAGAGCTAATTCATTATTGCTTACCCTGCTCTAGGGCATAGTTCTCCTTATAAAGGGAAAAACTAACAAATTTTCTAAATTGGACCGTATCAGAGTGACACTGTTCCACTACAGTGGCCCCAACGACTGATGAAAACAAAATTACAAAGTTTGCCCTTTTTCTCTTAAATTTAAATTTTTGGCCAATCAACTTTTTCCAACTCTTTAATCGTGACATTACCCAACCCTTTAAAACAATCCTTGACCTCAAGGATTAAACAACAGGAACACAAGCCTGCATCGAGGACCAATCCTCCAATGTGGCGGCATAAGGAGTTTGACCAGCGTATCAACACTTGCGTCACAACTCTATTTTGTTGAGGGATTAAGCGCATGCCTAAGATGGCTATTGGTTCAAGTAGGAATTGTCCGTCGTGGCAGACTAATGGCAAGGTAGGGGAAGGTGTATAAGCTAACCCAACCTTCTTTTTAAGTTGAGAAACGTGGAAGACAATATGAATATTTGATTCTGCTGGAAGGTCGAAACGGTAAGCTACTGTTCCAATACATTCCATTACTTGGAATGGGCCATAGTACTTGGAAGAAAGTTTGAGATTCTTGCGCATTTCGGCATAGATTTGGCAGTAAGGTTGTAATTTGAGATACACACAGTCACCAGTGCTCAAGATTCTATCAGTATGACGGCAGTCTGCATATTGTTTCATCCTCTCCTGAGCTTTGTGTAACCTTTCTTTAATGATGTTCAACATTTCGTTTCTTTGTTGCAGATACTTATCAACCTCGGGAACGGATAGTGATTCAGTAGGTGGTAGTGCAAACAATGGAGGAGTATACCCGTGCAGAGCCTGGAATAGCTGGATCTAAGGTCAATCTTGGAGAAGATGTGTGCACCATGTAACTCATCAATGAGAGACATGGGGAACTTATCCTTGATGGTGAGGTCATTCAACTTTTTGTAATAAGCACAAAACCTTTAAGAATTGTCCTTCTTCTTCACCAATAAGATAGGGGCAGCAAAGGGACGGAGTGAATGTTGAATGAGGCCCGTATCTAACATCTCCTTGACTAGTGCTTCAACTACATCCTTGTGTATATGAGGGAGTCTATAGGGAGCTTGTGAAGTTGGCATAGCATTTGGTTTTAGAGGGATCTTGTGATCCAAGGCTTTAGGAGGATAAAGAGAGGTTGGATCCTGAAAAACATCAATGTAAGAATGTAACAGTGATGATATTTGGGGGGAGTGTGATGTATTTTCCATAATTGGGGCCATGGAAAAGAGTTGTCCAATAAAAGAAGTGTGTTTCTTGATAAATTTGGAGAATTTTGAATAGCCAATAAGAAACAAATAAGCTGTGTCTTGGACACCTTGAAGTATGATTTGGGTGCCTTGGTAAGAAATAGTGAGTTGAAGTGTTTGGAGGTTGATGATTATGTTACCCAAGCATTTTAACCAATATCTTCCCAAAACCATATCATAACCCCCTAGAGGTAAAACCCTAACTAACCCTTCAAATGGATGATTTTGTATAGACCACCTCAAGGGATGACAAATAGCATTGCTAATGAGGTGTTGGCCATTAGCTACTTTGACAACCATTTGACGTGTGACGGTAGTAGGCCAATTTGTTGTTTTAATCACCTTAGGGTCAAGGAATGAGTTTGTACTCCCCGTATCAATAAGAATGGATATAGGGTGTTTATTTATAAAACCCTTAAAGAGGACAGTGTTCGAAGAGGGATTACCATGAAGGGCATGAAAAGTGAGCTCCATCTCTGAACTTATTTCCTGGATCAGGTTCTCAGCTTCTTCAAAAACAGGGAATGGTTTTTCATGTATAAGTGAATTAGGAATGAGCATGTATAGGTGTTGAGACTTGCATAAATCCGTTGTAAATTTCATCATAATTGTAGCATAAACCTTTCTCTCTTCTCAACTTCATTTGGATGGGTGTTAGGCGTTTGATGGGAGGATAAAAGGGTTATTGTGAGGCTGGTGTGTTGGTCTCCGATTTGTAGGAGAAATGGCAGGTTGGAGGGACTTTTGGTGTGAGTTTGGCATTGTATTTCCTTTGGACCAGCTTGTAGATTGGAAATGGGATGCATATGGTTTCTTGGTAATAGTAGATGAAGGGCACAGTTCTCCTTATAAAGGGAAAGACTAATAAATTTTCTAAATTGGATCATATCAGAGTGACACGTCTCCCACTACAGTGGTCCCAACGACTAATGAAAACAAAATTACAAAGTTTACCATTTTCTCTTAAATTAAAATTTCCAGCCAATCAATTTCTTCTTCCGCCTCTTTAATCGTGACAAAAAGAAGAGAGAAGGGTGAGTGGCTCGACCTTTGAATTTCGTTTGGGCTTTATATGATCGCTTTTTTGTAACCGGGAATATATGGTTCCGTCCTGGAACGGTTCAAACCAGTCCGGAACCTACCTGGTCTGCTCCAAAAAATTGGCTATCCCAAACCGTTCCGATCCCGTTTCACTGGTTTGGGATTGGGACTGGGACAAGCCCAAAACCAGACCATTCAGTACCATGCCCACCCCTAGACTGTTGTGTTCAAGGAAACAATATGGATAAGAGGAAGAGGACGAGCAATGAAAGCTGAGAGTTTGGTGAACCTGAAAGTCAGCTAGGCTAGCTGGGCAACAGGCAATCTTTGCATTCAACTTAATGGGTTGGGCGATAAGCCAGACCAAGGCAGGTTTTAGCATCGCCATTAAACCTAACTTGGAAAAGTTCGGCCCGATAAAATGTAAATGAAACCCAAGCTCGTTGTCAACAATTTTACTATTGTCCACCAATTGTAGCTCAGTTGGTCAGACATCCACTCTCCTTGTGAGAGGTCTCGGGTTCGAGACTCACCAGTTAAGATTTTGTGAATTTTCGCCCAATTATTAGGAGCACATTTGCTCCGTTGTTGATAAGCCTTTGGATATTGAAGTCTTAGATGGACTAGACCGGAGCGAAGCAAAAGCGAGTCTTCATGCAAGATGAAGGCGATGGACCAGAGCGAAAGCAAGTCCCAATGCGAGATGGAGGCGATGGGGATATTAAGTGGCAACAATATTGTAGCCTTCGGGCCTGGTTTGGTTAACCGTATAGGGTCAGTCATGTAGCCTTCGGGCATAGATTAATAAATAAATAAATATGGTCAACGACCCAATTTTTTTAATTTTAAAAAAAAATTACTATTGTTGGTTCATACAAACTTATTTTTTAAATTTTAAAAAATAAAAAATAAATTACTATTGTTGGTTCATACAAGCTTACAATCAATGGTTTCCATTTGGTTTAAGGTTTTCAAACTAGATAAAATGGATACTTCCCAACCATGTACAACAAGTTTGCCGGTCAATTCAGTTCAAATTTTGGGCAGTTGACACGATAGTAAAATGATCAGTTTGGTTCAGTTTAGCCTAATCCAGTACGATCTAGTGATCATCAATAGTTTGGTTCCATTTAGTCGTCTGTTTGGCTTAAAACCCAACCATATCCAACAAGAAAATAAGAGTTAACAGCTTGTCATAATTTTTGCCATCTACGCAAAACAGCTTAAAGAACTGAGGACACTTGGCAATTCAAACTTCTCTATACAATGGTGTGAATCAGTAGAAGCCACAAGCAAATTGTTTTCTTTCAATCACGAACATTAATAGATGAAGGAGACATACTACACAACCATCCTTATCTTTATGTGCTATGCATTGTTGAAACCTATCATTAGATCAAGCTAAACCTCTTAATCTTCAGATTCCAAGACAAAAATCACTTCATTGCACGAATGAGAGATAGAGATTATTAAATCAAACAAATCTAATAATAAAAGATTCAAATCAAGACTTTCTTTGCACCTAATACATTGTATCTGTAATTCATTATTTGTGAACCGAAGGAAATAGAAGGGAACACAAGTTGACTCCCAACAGACACATGGAGTGCTTTGGTAGTTTGCTAGGAGCCTCAGAATTCTGCTTTATATCTTTACAAGTTAAGCTCTTTAAGTTCCGAAATGGATTCATCTACACCAAACATAATTTAAGTCGCAATACTGGCTTCAGTAGCTGTAGATAAAATGGGATATGGAAATGAATTATATGATCACAGCCACAAGGGAAGTTTCATGGGTTGACACAATGATTAAAGTTCTCCCCTAATCCATATTAAGTCCAACTTTCAAGGAAATTACTTGAGCAAAAGCTTCACTGCAATGCTTCAAGGGATGAGACCTTAATATAATTCTTGCCTCCCCACCAAACAGTCTACAGAGAACACTGGACAGTTCTATTATGATCTTCCCCACTTACTGTGTTCCTCTCACCATCATCAGGTACATTATAGCAACACCAATTTTGATTAAACTAACATTCATCAACAACCCAAAGTATATATTTAGTGTTAATTAGTACGTATGACCTAAGTGAATGTACCCGAACATCTGCATCTAATATAATTATGCAATATCCAATGGTCATACTTGTGGCAACCATCCTATTTTTGGTGGTGGTTTCTCAATACTCGCACTCAGTGACTCGGATCACTGGAAAGAATTCAAAGAACAACCTCTAAGGACCGATGTTGGCTTTAAAATCTAATGGATAGAATGTCACATGGAAAAATAATTATATGAAAGGGGCAATTTTCCTTCCACCCTGCATCATTGGTTAACGAAGTAACCATCAAATGAGCAATAAAAGAAAGGCTATGAAATTGGTAGTAGCAGAACAATTTCTTTTGCCTTAAAATGGGCAATCAAATGATCCCTCATTGTATGTTTCAGGGGAAATGGACCCTCTATGTCTCATGGGATAAAACTATATTGGTTTTCTAAAACTGTGGATGCAATTTTATGCTAAAGTAATAAAGTATTGTTCCTTAGGAAGAAAATCAGTTATCCATCTCTCACACATCAACCTCACACCAGGGAAGAGGGTTCATGGTTTGAGGCCAATAATTAAAAATACCCACTAATCTATTATTAAGTGGACCTTTTTCTATGAAATAAACTGTACTCGCAAAATAGCCTTATTAGTCTATCTTTGATGCTCAAAAGCATGAAAACTTTAAAATAATTCATGCCTCCCCACCAAACAACCTACAGAACAGAGACAGTTATATGATCCTCCCCACTCACCATCATCAACTAAAATGATATCAACACTAGTTTTTAATTAAAACAATAACATTCATCAACAACTCAAAAATTATATCAGTGTTCATTTGTACGACTGACTAAGTGTATGTACTTGAACTTAATAAAATTAAGCAACTAATGTCCGATTACACGGTAACCTCCATGCGTAATATGGAAAAGAGATATAAAAAAAATAGATCACAACCCAAAAACTTGCAACCTCCTTCAGTAGTAATTTCTCGAGGGATGCACAATTGCTGAGCTATAGGCCGCTCGTGAACCTAAAAAATCAGGCCCCTTGTCCAAGTATTCTTTACGAAATAACAATCAGACCAAATTACCTAAAAGTGGGTAACTAGATAACTATACTGTCGAATTCAACATGTAGTGTTAGAATTTACATGATTAGAATTATGTAATTCCACTTAGCAGAAAACTTGTATGAGATCTAACAACTGGAATCAATCCAATGGGGGCATTTCTTTAACACAATGTAGAAAACTGAATTTTGCATTACAAGCATGACATAAACATTGCTTGAGCCAATGATCAAAGGTCAATGTACCCTGTGCATCAAATAGGAAACTCTAACATAGATTCCTTTAATCAATTAATGATTGATATGAACAATAATGCATCTTCCTTGCTAATGTGTTTTTGTTGAAAACCCATGATTAGTTGAAGCTAAACCTCCTGATTAAGAGATTTCGAGGGACCAGAATCACTTACTTGCACGAACAAGGTTTTATTTCACTAAATATGTATTAACAAAAAAATTAAAGTTTACTTGAGTATTGCATTTGGTTTTTATACAGGATCCTTGCTGGTTGTTCTACTACTAAAATGAATCAAATTGGGAATCTTTCAACCAAATTGGCTGTCAAAAGGAGAAGGAAATCAGAAAAATATAAAACTTGACTCCTAATCAAGCAGCACAAAATCCTTTTCTAGAACTTCTGAATCCTATTTCATTTCTTGACAAGTCTAAACTAATTCTTCAAATGTATTAAAAAAGCTTTTATTCTCTTGTTGATTTTTCAAAGAAAGAAAGTGTTGTTCATGTTACTTCTTAAGGTTGTATTGCTCATGATGTGGCATGAACATTGGGCACAAAACTGGTAGAATTCTAACTTGGTTGGAAAGACTTGTGGTTGATAACCAGGTAGCATCAAAGGTTTAGGGTTTCAATTTGGCACGACACATTATAATTTTAGGATCCATTAAAACCTTGTTTGCCTGGACAAGAAATAAATAGGACCATATCAAATGCAAGAGGTGGAAGCTGGATAAAATATAGACATACCACAACTGAAATAAAAACGAAAAAAAAAAAAAAAACACAAACACAAACACAAACAAACGTTCATATACTCAAATTTGTGCCTGTGAAAAAAATATAATAAATTTGAAACAAATTTGAATTTGAATTCATTATCGACAATTTTCGGTCATTATCTCATCCCTGAAGCTAGAATCCAATTAAAATTTTGAAATTTTTTGTCTGGAATATATATCTTTGTGTCATAAAAAATCCAAACTAATGAAAACTACATTGTAAGTATTAAAGTGGTCCTATATCTTATTCACTGTTGTTTACTTGGTCCCTCTGAGTAACAAGATTTAAAAGAGTGAAGTGAAGCCGTAAATATTGAATGTAAAGCCTTCTCTCATGTCACAATCTATCTTACATTATAAATACAGGCATCCTCTGTCATTAACAATTCTGAGACATTTAGGAAGAGGAGCATTGATAGTTTTAGCACTTTAATTTTTATGATGATTTGGTTTGGAATTGTACTGTTAGGTTGTGAATGGTAAAAAAAACCGTAGAGCTTGAAGCATGTTTTTTTCTCTGTTAAACTACACATGAAATAATGTTATCTGGAGAAGTGTTGTAGAAACTTAAGAGCGCGGTATGGGAATCATTTTAATCGCAGAGTGTTCAACATTTTCTTTAGCTTTATGTCTTCCTTTTCATTTTCAGATGTCTCTTTATAATTTTTTCTGTAAACAGTTAATGGTGCATGACATTCTAGAGGTAAAAACCTGCCGAAGATATTCATGGTTTAGGGATGCAATAAAAACCTTGAACTCTAACATTACCTGAAAGTAAAAATTTTGGCAAACAACTATCTACGACATTTGGTTGCGCATTCCTTGCGGAAGGAAAAAACCAGAAACCAAAACAACAAGAACAAAAAACCTAACTTCTACTTATGCTACAATATGTTCAAATCAAGAAGTAAACCTACATTAACTACTTGAACGTTTTCATAAATACTTTTTTTTTTTTTTGGAAAACGAGCGGGGTTTTTATAAGATTCCGGAATCCATTAAAGACCAGAACTGTGGGGTGAATCAGTGTCCTCTTGTGGTGTGTGGCAATACTATGAGTATCCCCTGACAAA
This sequence comes from Berberis thunbergii, assembly GCA_003290165.1. NCBI lineage: Eukaryota > Viridiplantae > Streptophyta > Magnoliopsida > Ranunculales > Berberidaceae > Berberis > Berberis thunbergii. The sequence continues at coordinate 49,966 of QNQO01002572.1, read as the reverse complement.
ATTAAATACTCTTAAGATTTTTCATCTCCATATACCATACAGTAAATTTTCCTCATTTTAGCAAATTTAGCTTTTTCAATACCTCTCTGTAAATTATGACACAAGTATCCTCTTCCAACACCAAAAAATTAACCAATGGATGGTCAAAGACTCAAAGCTGTAAAAGTGTGACCAACCACTCCATATAAGAACAAAGGAAAACACCCACCCCCACATTAAAAAACTATATCGAAGTGTATTAAAATAATTGGAATCTTGTTCAAAACAGCAAGTTAGGGAAGTTGAACATAGCTAACATGTATAAACCCTTAAAAAATGTGTATGTGTATAATATATAGTAAAAAAAATTGAGGATGAAAAAAGGACCATAATATTAAATGATCACATTGAATTTTACAAACTCCTAGAATTTAATACACACATGAAAGACCCCACCAAAGCCCCACTCTCACCTCTCCTTTAAAATCCTCCCTGCCCTTCATCAATGCTCACAAAAACAAGAAAGCTCACAACACACACTTGCAGATCAGATCCTCTCAATCCATTTAAAATCCCATTTTATTTTTATATTTTTCTATCTATTGGAGATCAACAGCATCAAATGGGGAAGAAAATGAGGATGCTCCCATCTATCTTCAAGGCCAAAGAGCAAATACCTACAACAAGGCCTTTTTCTACAACAACATGGCAATGGCCTTCATGCAATCAACAACCAAAGACCCATTCATTCAGAGCTGTGGATGATATGTTCAAAACAGTGAACTCAGTCTATTTTGACACTGGAGATGTGGTCACAACCCCAGAATCATGGTTCACTAACTCGTCCGAGTCTGCGAGCTTTTCTACAGTTTCCAATGAGTCAGGATCAGCTGGTCACGAGGCAGTAGAAATGGTGATAAAAGGGGTGAGATCAGAGAGGCTGTTTTTTGAGCCAGGTCATGACACCAATTCAATATTGGAGAAAACTAAGGTCAGTAGTAGTGGTGGTGAGGGGTGGCCTTTCAAAGAAAGTGTTGTGTTGGCTATGGAGTCAGTGGACCCTTATGTGGACTTCAGAAGATCAATGGAAGAAATGGTAGAAGCTCATGGACTTAAAGATTGGGAGTATTTAGAAGAGCTTTTGTGTTGGTATTTGAAGGTCAATGGGAAGAAGAACCATGGGTTCATCATTGGTGCCTTTGTTGATTTGCTGGTTGCTCTTTTTTCTGATTCTTCTTCTCTTACTTCTCCTTCTTTTTGTTCTTTAGAAGGTATAGAAGAAGAGGAAGACAAAATCATTCCATGTTTAGAGATTTAGAAATCAAAAAAATTATATACTAGTTATATTTTAGATGCCCGTTGTATGATTTTTCTTCTTTTTGTGTAGAATATATTCCATCAACTTGAAAACAAAATTTTGATGATATACTTGTTCAATGCTGCTGCATAGATTTCTACTGTTACAAGCTACAAGAAAAGTGTCTGATCATATATGAGATTGCACATTACTCCCATCATTTTTATTTTTTTTTAAATTATCGAATTAAATTAAATGATCGATCAAATCAAACTGCTAAGAAACATTGATATAATCAACTGGACATTGTATGCAATGTGGCATCAACGATATAAGAGGCATGTATTAATGACAGACATACTAGTATGGTACGTTGTGTGTGAAAACTTGAATTGAAAGGGACTCCATTGAAGATGAATTGAAGCAAATTGTGCCTTCAACGGCCGTCTGCTATAATGAGCGGTCACGTCGGTGGTGCGCACTATTGCCCCCCTTCTATTTTTTACTATTTTGTATTGTATAATACATTTAAATTTTGGGATGGTGAAGAGTGAACGTAGACTACAAGTATAAAATGAATTTAATGTACATATGGCAATGTTTCAAGTGTGGTTTTGTCATTTGTGGGAACAAATTAAACAACCAGATTAGGAAATGTAAACAATCAATTTTCCCATTTAAATGCAATGTGAAGTGGATTGATAATGAAATGGTTGGTGGTGGGAATTCTAATTGCAAACCATCAATTAATCTTGGTATTGGGTGCCTTTCAATACCATCACAAGAGGGAACATATAATGTCAAAAAAAAAAAAAAAAAATCTAAAGTTTCTTTAGCAGTTCATTTAAAAAAGAGTTTAACTGTCAGCATAAAGTTTTTATCAATGTATCTATCTGAAAAATTTAGAGAAGATAATATTGAGAATAAAGAACACTCCCGTCGTATATATGGTCTTTGAATGCCTCTTTGAAAGATAACAAATTTGTCTTCTCTAGAGTTGCTTAATTTTTAGTGTTTATACTTGTTTCCGTGGAGGCAATAATTGAACTAAATTCTATATTGAAGAGATTTTTTTTTTTTATTACATTTCAATATGACAATTTTGCTTCTCCAAGAGCCTAAACCTTTTGAACTAATAAGATTTTCTAATCCTCATGATATATTTTTTTCTCTAGCGATATTTTTTGGAATTTTAAGATTCTAGCTAATTTGAGTAATCACACATAGTTTCACTAAATTTTGGATTCCTTCAAAGCAAAAGTTTGATTTTGACAAGTAACCAAAAACTACTCCAACCAGAAACCAACTTTTAAATACTCCATGTGACAATGTGGTGGCATGCAACCTTTGAGTCATACATTATAACTTATGCATGTGGTACTTTTGATTACTATAGCTTAATATAATCCAAATTGATAATTTTTTTTAAATATTATTCTCTTTATAATCCAAACACAGGGTCACTTTTCACATAAAAACGGTTAAATAAAAAACAAAACCTCAAATTAAGAAATAATTCATCGTCGACGCTCCTCATTTGGGAGTTCACGACTCGCCGTTGTCTTTGGCTTCAGTATTCGAGCAAGATTCTCGCCTGTGCGATGAAGCTTCTAAACTTTGTGCCATTTGTTTAGTTTAATCAACCTAAGTTAAACAATGTTGAATCAAATTTTGTTTGATTAGTGTCGTAAAAATATAGTAAAGTATTGTAGAGTTAGGGTTTGTACGTATTGATTGTAGTTGGTTATTTGTAGGGTTTGCTGACGAAGGAAGTAAATGCAGGGTCGGAAATTCTTGCAGTTTTTTTGCTCTCTCAATACAAAAATCAAGCTGATTGGAATTGTAAATTGGTTCCATGTTTTGTTTGTAGTTAGACATTTTTGAAACTACAAACAAAACATGGAACCAGTTGGTGAGTTTTTACATGGTTTGTTGATCATCATAAAGAGGACACCATTTTTTTGACAAAATTACTTGTAAATTTATGTAATCTCAACCTACCTTGTTTGGGTTCTTCATGAAGTGGTTTAAGGGACCACCAATCCAATATGTTGTAATCTAAACCCTAGAAGTAGAATATATAAAATTATGAGCGTCATTTAGATAAATAGTCGTTAATTCTAGTTTATACAAAAGTTTAAATACCATGTTAAATTGTCATCTAAAGTGAATTTGAGAGTGTTGGAATGTTAAATTCTATGTTGTAGTCTCATAACCTCGCTTTCGCTTGCTATATGATTTGATTTGCCTCTTTACAAGTTCGAACTTTTAGAGAATTGACAATTTATCAAAAAAAGACTAATCTATTCTGAATTCATAGATAATTTTTTAGATAGACTGTAGTTTCAATATGTTCTACCCGAGTGGTTGGGAATTCAATAAAGTTGTATGAGCGCACTTCTCCCTCATGTTAAGTCGAACACACTTTATATATTTCAAATCTATATTTCACAAGATTTCTAAGAATAAGATGGAATTAGGGTTTATCAAGCGTGATTCTATAAGTACCATCAATTAAATAGATTGTATAATCTTGACTACAAATCAATTAAATCCTACACTTCTTTTTTTTTTTTTTTTTTTATAGAGAACCCCACACTTCATTCAATATATTAGATTGGAATCCAGATTAAGGATTTTGAAAGGAGTAAACTACATATTTCTCACTCTCTCTAAATCAAGCAATACAGACAAACCTGCAGGCATCATTTTGTCAATAAATTTTTGGGAGATCAATACAAGTTTTGTGAAATTTAATTGTAAATTTTAAGTGAGATTAAAGAGGGCATTAATTGAGAACTAGGGTTTGTGTTGTTTGGGACCAAGCATTGAAGTATGCGTGTGTTTGCAATATTTCTCAAACTCCAAGTTAGGTTTAGGTGGTCATAAATGGCCTTCACTTCTGTTATATTGATTCGTATACTTGGTTGATTAAAATTTAGGTTGGACACCTTCATTTGTTGGTCTCATGGAATTGGAATTTGGAATTTGAATGTGATAGTGGGTATGTTTAGTTACAATCTCAGATACAACATGCCCATCCCATAACTCTCTTCATATGTCACCAATCAACATTCATCACAAGTTGTGGGGTGCCACAATAAGTGTTATTACAATATTCGTCACAAGTTATTGGGTGAGCCATGGACCATTGTTTCTGAAATGTCATCTATTTCATCGAAAAAGCATATGGTATTAGTGATGTTTTATCGTTATAGCTTTAACTAGCTGCAATATTAAGGAGAATGTGCAACTTTTATTGAAGAAACATTGGTCAACATTTGCACGGCAAGGATTTCCATTTGCATATCAATAGGCGATGGAAATGTTCACGAAAGTTATAACACATAAACACCATACGATTTTGATGATCGAAATAACTTGTACCAAATTATCATTGCTAATAAAAAAGGTGTGACCACTTCTTCAGCCAAAAGTTTATGGAACTCAGAAATTTAAGCTAAGCTTAACACGTAGTGTGCATTAACTAATTTTAGTTAGAGATGAGTTCGTGTAGGAAGCCCTGGCCCAACTTAGGTGGATTACACCAATCTCAACTCATATCAAACTTTAATGAAGCCCAAACCTAAAGCTCTCTGACGATAGATGTCAACCTAAGTCCAACCTAACAATATTTTGGCAGCTTACCATAGAATCCTTGCTCTCCTGTTGAAAGCTATTTGATAATTGTATTCATGATCTCCTTCACAAGCATAGAAAGGATTTGAAAGGGTTAGAAACCAGGAATGCATCTTACCGTTTCCGTCCCTGTAACACCTAGGGTCATTTGGTAGGATGGAAAATATACATGAAAATTAAAACAGTTTCCGTGGAATCCCATTTCGAGAGGAGTCAAAGATTTAGATTTACATGAGAGATGGGAAGCCTAATGACATGCATAAATCTTTTCTTGTAACCAAACAAGCGAAAAACCACTTTACATAGGAATTGTTAGATTTCATTTCCCACAGGAACTAGCCAACCAAACAGATTCAAATCATCCTCGCGACCACCCAATCGGGCCTAGAGTAGTATTACTTGGGACGGATTTTGCTGTAACCAACAAGCATTATCGAAAAATGATAAAAACTTCCAATGCAAAATTTGTGGGAGATGACCTTCAACAGTAAAAGGTATCTGGTGACAAGAAAGTTTAGTGCCACAAAAAATAAAGATTGATGTAACGTAAGAGCTTAAAAAAAAAAATCTTAATTTTCATTGTTTTTCCTTTTCTTATATACAACCTTATTTATATGCGTTGTGATGCCCACGGATATTGTGAGACTTGTGAGCTATTGGGAAATGTTGAAGTACTCACCAACATCTGGATAATAGTTGGACCCCAGCTCTGTTGCGGAACCACTTGGATCCTTTTAACTTTTGATCAGAGACCCGTCAAATGCAACAGCTTTGAAACAGGATAATCTCTTTAAGGGACAAAACCAGAAGATATGGGGTTCCAATTGTCTTCATTGTGGAGGAAAAAAAAAAAGACTCGTATGTTTTTATTATGTATAGAGAGAGAGAGGCTCCCACATTGTCTTTGCAGGGCTTCTTCATCAACCTCAAAGTAGTAAAGATATCCTAATTCTTTGGGCCATGATAATGTAGAGAAATTATGGATAGCAACATATGGTACTAGGTGCCCCTTTAGGACAACACCTGAACATGGCCAAGGTGTAAATAACAATCCCCAAAAACGAAAAAAAATCAAAAAAGATAAAAGTCTGAAATACATTATGTCTGTTGTCTAAGATACACTACTTGCAAGTTACAATCACTTTATACACCTTAATTTTATCGTACTAAATGCTATTTTAGACAAAGAATGTGATGAAATGTTAGACACAAAGGAATTGATTTGTGTGTATTGTCTTGTTGTTTCTCATTCACAATCTCCTGTTTATATACAAACTAATCCAGAGAATATTCACAATATAATCTGCTAATTTCCTTAAAACTATTATACAATATTGACTCTATAAGCAACCTTCCTAATACGAATATTCCCAATCAATCAGGATATTCGCAATATATTCTCAATACCCCCCTCAAGTTGGTGCATGGAGATCCCGTATGCCCAACTTGCGAAATAGATACTCATATTGTCGTTTGCCCAATGTTTTTGTGAAAATGTCAGCGAGCTGCTCATTGGATGGGACAAATGTGGGATTGATATGTCCAGCAACAATGTCATCACGGACAAAGTGACAATCGACCTCAATATGTTTTGTCCGTTCATGAAAAACAGGATTTTGAGATATATGAAGAGCCGCCTGACTATCACAATGAAGAGACATAGGACGTGTGTGAGACATCCCGAGGCTAGGTAAAATAGCTTTAAGCCATTTCAACTCACATGTAGTCATAGCCATAGACTGATATTCCGCCTCTGCGGAGGAGCGGGATACTGTATGTTGCTTCTTTGTCTTCCAAGATACCGGCGAGTTCCCAAGGAACACCAACCAACCAGTGAGGGACCGCCGAGTCAAAGGGCATCTGGCCCAATCAGCGTCACACCACCCATGTAACTGCATGTCACACTTACTACTCAAATGTATACCTTGACCTGGATTACCTTTTAAGTACCGAACCACCCGCAAAGCAGCTTCCCATTGGTCCGCCCGAGGATGTTGCATAAATTGAGATAAAACATGAACACTATAAGATAATTCGGGTCGAGTGAAACACAAATAAATTAGCCATCCCACCAATCGACGGTAAGGCTCCGGGTCAGCGAGCTCTGGACTCTTGGACAAGGCGAGTCGATGATTCTGTTCCAATGGCACCGCCACGGGCCTTGCCCCTAGCAATCCGGCCTCAGAGATGATATCTAGCGCGTATTTGCGTTGACAAAGCACAAAACTCATTCGGTCCACGTGCCACTTCAACCCCCAAGATATACTTTAAAGGACCCAGATCTTTCATATGGAAACAAACACTGAGGTAACCCTTGAATTTCTGTATATCCCCCGGATTACGCCCAGATATGATAAGGTCGTCGACATAGACAAGAACATTGAGCTGAACCGCACCCCTTTGTAGAGTAAACAAAGAATAATTTGAATAAGATTGCCGAAAACCATAATTCTTCAAAGCAGTCGACAGTTTAGCAAACCAGCATCAGGGTGCCTGCTTCAGCCCATATAATGATTTCTTAAGCTTGCACACCTTTCCAGAAGTCCCCACCTGAAAATCAGGTGGTAATTTCATGTATACCTCCTCCGTAAGGTCACCATGTAGAAATGCATTATGAACATCCATTTGATGGACTTCCCAATTCTTGGCAGCCGCAACAGCAAGAAAGACCCGTATTGTAACCATCTTAGCTACTGGAGCAAAAGTCTCTGTATAATCAACTCCTTCAATTTGATGATTGCCAAGAATAACCAGCCGAGCCTTCAATCGTTCAATGGTCCCATCAGAGTTATACTTGATCTTGTATACCCACTTGCATCCTAGAGCTTTCTTTCCTGGAGGCAAGTCGACTACAACCCAGGTTTCATTAATCTCAAGAGCCTCAATTTCTCGTCGCATGGCATCCCTCCAGCGGCTGTCTTTCGCGGCCTCAGAATAACACACAGGTTTCCGATTTGCTATCAAGGCTGCAAGAAAATGTCTATGTCGCATAGAAAAATTATCACAATTCACATAATGTGCTATAGGATAGGGTGTACCTGAGGAATGTCGTGGTACGGGTGAAGCTGGTACGGATGGACTCATTTTTCGAATGGTATGAGTAACATAATCACGGAGTCGTACCGAGGCTTGCCTTCTGCGTTGACCCCTGCCCAACACATCTTCCTGACTTGCGTCCGGGTTGTCCTCCTGGTTCGCACAAACCGGCTGCCCAGCAGCCTCATCCGGCTGTACAAACGCCTCGGCACCAGCATTTGCCCCATCCTCGGCACACACTAACTGCCCAGCAGCTCTATTTGGCTGAACAAATTCCTCGGCACATGCCGACTGCCCAGCAGTCCTATCTGGCTGTACAAACTCATCGGCACCCCCTCTAAAAACAGGCATAGATGTCTCCTCAAAGTCCTCTTGAATCGCCTCGATATTAGGCAGACCATCGTGATCTAAATTAAAATTATCTGTAAAGGAAAAAACTCCTTCCGAGAATACAACATTACGAGAAACAAAGAAATCTCGTTTCTCCAAGTCATACAAACGCCACCCCTTTTTCCATAAGGGTACCCAACAAAGACGCACCTTCGACTTCTACTGACAAACTTATCCCCCGTCTGCACATGCGCATAACACAAGGACCCCAAAATGCGCAAGTGATTGTAAGTGGGTGTGCTGCCATACAAGACACTATAAGGTGTTTTCCCATTTAAGACCAAGGAGGGATCCTATTTATCAAGTATCCAGCCGTCAACACACATTCTCCCCAAAATGTAATAGGAAGAGAGCCCTGAAAACGCAGCGCCCGAGCTACGTTCAAAATATGTTGGTGTTTCCGTTCAACCCGCCCATTTTGTTGAGGTGTTCCCACACAGGTCGTTTGAAAAACAATCCCATGATCAAGAAAATATTGTCGCAGGCAAGTGAATTCAGTGCCGTTATCACTCCTCAAAATTTTTACCTCTTTATCAAATTGTCTCTTAACCATTGAGAAAAACATTTGAAGAGTATGAGAGACCTATTTCTTATCAACAAGTAAATAAATCCATACAGCACGGGAAAAATCATCAACAATGGTCAAAAAATAAGAAGCACCACAAGAAGAAGTTGTTCGATAAGGTCCCCATAAATCAATGTGAATAAGTTCAAAAATAGTTGAAGCTTTATGTTCACTAACAGGAAACTTATCTCTACTTTGCTTTGTCCTCTGGCAGACGTCACAGTTTTTATTCAAGCGATTTTTCTTTTCACTAAGACTTACTTCGGGAACTAACTTTGTTACCTGTAGAGATGGATGACCCAGTCGATGGTGCCATAGATCAAGAGACACCACACTATTGGCCTTTATTGCGTGAACCTGTGGCAGCCCCCGGAAGTAATAGAGTCCATCGCGTCGTTCACCCGCACCAATCAACATCCTCGAAGTGCGGTCCTGTATAACACACAGATCATTAGTGAATTGGACAAGACAGTTATAGTGATCAATCAATTGCGACACAGAAATTAAATTGCAAGTTAGCCCTGGCACATAAAGAACATTTTGCAAACAGAAATTTATGTCAAGAAGGATCGTCCCCTCTTTAGTGGCGATAGCGCTACTCCCATCTGGCAATCCCACGGGACATTGAGCAATCTCCCTTAAGTCACGGAGATCCCCGATCGTGCCAGTCATGTGATTCGAAGCTCCCGTATCAATAATCCAAGGCTTACCAATCATCTTATCGGTCGTTGCGGATTTTGACCCGCCCAGCATTTGGAGAAGTGTCTGCCACTGGGTGGTATTCAGCCCGGGCAGTGGAGATGCATTTGTCTCAGTCACTCCTGCTCCAGAAGAACCTGTCTGAGCAGCATTGGCACCGCCAGCCATGAGCGGTGTTCAAAGAGAAATCTCAAACCGCCGCAGAAAGAATCAAAGTTGTACTCACGACAGCCAGAGAAGATAAACTCTCCCTTTTTTTTCTTTTTTTTAATATATTCTTCTCTCTTTTTTTTCTTTCTTCTACTTAAACATAAACACAAACAGAGACAGAGAAACAAAGAACCAGAGAGACAGAGAACCTAATATCTTCTCTTCTTTGGCCGATTGGTAGGAGCAAGGTCGTGATCTGATTTTTCTTTTCTTTTCTTTTCTGACTGCTCCTCTTTGGCTGATTGGTAGGAGCAAGGTCGATTGGTAGGAGAGATGCCAAACGAACAAACCCTAATATCTTCTCCTCTCTGTGCGACGGTTCCTGGAGCTTTGATTTTGGAGATCGTGAAGAGGAACAATGCGTTTTTGGTGAAGGAGTTCGACAATGGAAGCCGAAAGGTTCAGTTCAGCAAGGAGAGCAATAACCTCTACGACTTGAAATCCTTCAAGGAGAGCCAACAAGAAGACTGTGACGATTCCGGTTCGATTAGGATCGATCAGGTTCCTGGAGCTTCGATCAGGATTGATTAGAGGTTCGATCAGGTTCGATAGTTCAGTCTTCGATCAGAGGTTTCGATAGTTCAGAGGTTCGATCAGATCTGAATCAGTTCAGATCTGAATCGCACAGGTTCTTCGATCAGGCCAGAGGTTCTTCTTCGATTCAGGTTCGATTAGGATCGATTAGGAACGATCAGGTTCCTGGAGCTTCGATCGGGATCGATTAGAGGTTCGATCAGGTACCTGTTCTCCCTTTATGATACTCGTATGATTAGAGCTCTCATACCATGATGAAATGTTAGACACAAAGGAATTGATTTGTGTGTATTGTCTTGTTGTTTCTCATTCACAATCTCCTGTTTATATACAAACTAATCCAGAGAATATTCACAATATAATCTGCTAATTTCCTTAAAACTATTATACAATATTGACTCTATAAGCAACATTCCTAATACGAATATTCCCAATCAATCAGGATATTCGCAATATATTCTCAATAGAATGTCCATCACTGTGTAGAGATATGCATTCCCTAAAGCGCTCTCCAATAATAGAAACCATTTCCTATGATTTTTATGAAATGTTTGTAAGATTTTGTGTATGCATGTCTTTGGATATACACCATATAATGTGCTATGAAGAGAAGAAAAGATTGTAAATAGAGGTAAAGTGTCATACCCCAAATGTTTAGAAAATTGTTGGCGTACTCTTAATTCTTGACTCTTAACAACCCCATTGAATATATGCTCACATTTCTACTATCTAAAACTATAGTTTGTTTGTTCATTTTGCTTTTGATGAAGATGCTATTAAGGCAAAACATATGATGGTATAATGTGCTTGCTGATAAAATATTGTATTGATTGAGGTATTGTATGTTATTAAGGAGAAAGCTACTTGTAATTGAAGCCAAGCCAAAAGCAGTATAAACACCAAACTATTATCATTATATATCCAACAACATCAGGTTTTAGAGGCTACTACAAAAGAGAAAAGGTGCACCCCACTAACAAATATACCTAACAACTGGTCCTTTAAATGTCCATTGAATGTTTAGGGCCTCATCTCATGTTGAGAGATATTTTGGCTGGATTGCAACAAAACTTCCTACTGGGACATATCCTTTCGTAAATAGGAACATGTTTGGCTGGTGAAAACATAGCAATTCCAAGTAAACTAAGAAAGCCATTATCCCATTTGAAGTAAAGGAGATCAATGAAAAGGAAAGTAGCTTGTACCAGTGGTTATTGAACTGTCTCGAGTGTTCTTTTCGTTCACTACTTGAAGATCCCTAGTTAGGTCCTTACAGCTAGATTTTGACTATCTTCTTCAAGTAGACCTCATTATAACCCCTTTGAGCAATTGAAGTTTATCAAGGCCATTTCTATGTAAATAATTATGGCATGGGATATCCACAATGAATGACCTTTGGGGTGGTGCCATGATCCTTTCCAAAGCAAATGTAACAGTGAGATCTTTAGGGTGACACAGATTTAAATTTTCCCTTCAGAACAGTAAACAATTTGTCTCCCTAGATTCATACGATCTAAGATCAAGTGGAGTTTTATTACATGATAAAAGGTGATTTACATTCATTTATTCATGGGTTTGGGTCTACTAAATAGGTTTTGGTACTAGTACATTCATAAAGAAAATTTAGCTACAGTGTTTTCTAGCTTTTGAATGCAAGAACACCAGTAGATTACAGGGACTTGAAATGAAAGCTCACAGAAAATATAAATTCAAATTGGTTTCTGTAAATTTGAATAGCTCATCATTACAATCAAGTAATTGCTTGCAGGTCCTGCAAAGCAATAGATCTCCTTAGATTAATCATAACTAGTGTGCTAATTGGTAGGTAGCCATTTATGGAAGATGACCAATTCTTTTGAAGACTTTATAATCAAGCAGTAATTAAAGGAGGTACATCATGTACAAAGAATAATTGAATGCATGGAGTAATATGGTAAATACATAAACAAATACTGATTTTGAACATTGAACAAACAGAAGGAAAAAGAAAACAAGTCATGGATAAGGTAGCAAAGTCTATGAAGTATGCCAATGGCATGACAGCTCAACGATTAGAACTTGACAAATAGTACCATTAAGTCAAGGGTTCAAATAGGTTTTTCAGAAATTCAGACCTCTGGATGAAAGTGAAAAAACAAAATGTCAATACAAGTGAATGATTCCCTACCAAGTACCAAAAGAAAGAGCAAGGAGAAAAGAGAAGAGAAGAAGAGCTTAATTAACAAGTCCACAAAATAAGCTCAAAACTAGATGTAGATTCAACATTGCATTTTACTTATGTTTGACATATATATCTCATGCCAATGACAAATTTTAGTGAAGCCCAAACAAAGTTGTGAGCCAACATTCTTTCTAACTTACAAAAGACAAGGAATATAATCTCATTTGCACTACTCAAAGTCTCCAATCTACATCAGGGGAAATGAAGTTTAGGAAGGAGAAACGGACACCAAGGCAAGGCTGCTTGATCTCTTTGATACTATGCGTGTGGTTGAGATTATATCAACAAATAGTATATATGCAAAAATGCATTTATAGTTTCATAGGCATTGGTAATACACTAGTGTCTAATCATTCCTAAAATAAATTGTTATAAATTAACTAAGATGAACACAAGGCTGGCTGATTTCTTGATAAAATTCACGTGGTGAAGATTATATCAATAAATATTATCTATGCAGAATAAATGTATGTGGAGTGCCATAAGCACCAAGTAATACACTAGTATCTAATAATTCCTAGAAAACTGTGAGTAAATTAACCAAGATCGACATAGTGGGCATAAAATGGGTTGGCATGGTCAACTAAAACAGGATAAAACTCATCTATGAGATTGGGCAAATACTAAAAAAAAAAAAAAAAAAAAAAAAACAAGTCTAGCCAACCATGTTTGCTAGTAATTTTTTGGTTTTTTTTACCCCTATTTTTAAAACACAAACACCACTTATTAGGGATTTCACCTAAATCGTGAACCGAACCGACTTAGGTCGGTTTTAAAATTTTCAAACTAAAACCGAACCGATCATTAACAAAATCGATCAAAAACCGAATTGATTTTAATTTATGCAAATCGTAATCGAACCGACTAAAATTGAACCAAAACCGAACCGACCGACTATTTTAAATATATTCTATTATTTATATATAAAATATATATTATTTATTATATATATTTGGTCAATTCAGTTTGGTCTGTTAAAATCACATAGAAATCGAAAATCGATCGACCACTTTGATTTGAAATTTTTAAAACCGAACCAATCGGTTTGATCGTTTTTTATTTTCAGCCCTACCACTTATAGAATGAGTGAAATTGTTATAAAAAAAAAAAAAAAAAAAAAAAAAAAAAAAAAAAAGTCCAAAAGAGGCTAGCAAATAAGACTGCTAAAACTGTTGAAAAAATAAGTCTAGCTCTTTTTAAGCTAAAACCGGAACCATTTTGTGCCCTAAATGCAAGTCAATGCTCATTTTAAAGCACAAGTGAAACAAACAAGCATATCTGTCACCATAATTACCCTAGATTCAGTAAACCCTAACATAACACAAAATCACAGACAATATGAGTAAACTCAAACCCATAACATAATTACACCACCACCAAGATCCAAGAGAGTAAAGAAGAATTAATGACACAATTTCAAAGAAACAAAAAAAAAAAGTAACTATTAGTCTATTTCATCATCAATACCTCAAACTGTACACAAAAAAAAAAAAAAAAAAAAATCTATCACACAAACTACACTTTTCTCATTAAGACCACCACCATTTCCCCTTCCATCCTAACCCCTCTCATTATTGCATCACATTCAAAACCCAATCTCACCAGCCTACCCTATTACCACTTCCCACGTGTGAACCTCTCTTTACACACGTACCAAACCATAAAAATACTCACGTGCTCCCTTTTTTTGATTTCCAAGAATACCCCTGATGCTGGTGATGATTCATCTTTGCAACAGAGGATGAAGAGAAGACCTCATTGCAGATCTCCCTGAAGACTCTAAGGATTATTTCATGGAGGTATGGTGAATTCAACGAAAGAAAGCAATCGAGAAGCTCACGTAGATCCTCCCTTGCGTAAATCTCCTTCTCCCATATCATCTGAAGCATGGAATTACGGAAATCTACGTATGGGTCATTTGAATCTTTCACTACTGCAATACTTTCACCAATTCGGCTGTACCCATTGATGGATTTTGTTGAATTTGTAGGATCTTCGGACTCGGAGAAAAGTGAGGTCGAGTCGAATTTGGGAGAAAAAGTGGTGTTGGTGCTGTTCGAGTCGTCTTCGTCTTCGTCTTCTTCAATGGAGGTGAGACCACTGGCCTCTAATGAGCTTGAAGAAGACTGGTAGAATTTCTTGTTTGGCTTCTGGAGGAACTTGTTTTTGTTGGGCTTTGATTTGGGCCAGAATAGAATGGAGAGCTTGGGCCTGCCGCAGCTGCAGCCCAGGTCGACTGCAACTGTTTGCAGAAGCTTTTTCTTTGTAGAAGAAGCCATTGAGAGGAAAGGTGAAGAGCTAGAAGAGAAGAAAAGAAAAGCTTCTCTTTGGTTTTCTTGTTTTTGCTCACTTGTAAGAAACTCTTGAATGGAGCGGAGAGGAGAGGAGAAATGAGAGAGGTTGCGTGTTTTTGGGATTGTACTTGTGTGTGAGATGTTCGATTATCATGGAATGGTGGTGCGGCTTCTATAAATTGTGCATGTGACATGGGTGGGCCATAATTTAATAACCATTTATTATGTACACTGTATTTAGTTTACAAGCTATTTTATTTGTCTCTGACTATTTTATAACATGTGTTAAAGTGAGGGAAGGGGGAAGGGAGGAGATGGCATGGATTATGTTGAGAAAAATAGAATAGATAGATAATTAAAATAAATAGAGAATGATATAGGGATCCGTGATTCCTAAATCGCGCCATTGATTTCGCAAAGGGAGATGGCTAAGTATTTTAATTTGATTATTTATTGAGGAGAATTATAAAAAAGTCTCAACTGCGCACCTAACGTCTTAGACTTTTAATCTCTTCTTAATTCATTGTTAAGGCCCGCCCCTGATGAAATCTGCCTCTCTCAAGCTGCTTGTTGTTGTATTTAAATTGTCCGAAAATGCCCTCATAAAATCCTATTTCTTGCTAACAAATTGAAGGGTATGAGTTTTAATTATGTTGGAATAATAACATTAAATGCTTATTATTGACTCACATTTTACTGTATTATAGAATATTATTCCTAGAGTCTGAAATAAATCAACAATTTGCAAACAATATTTTTCCCTGTTTTGAACAACTAACTAATAACTTTCTCACTTTGAAAATTCTCCTTCATTTTCTACTCTGACGAATAGGCAATGGATCGTATTCCTCAAGTATTAAGGGTTATTACGTAGTGAAAAGATTCAACATGCGACCCCTCACCCCCGCATGTTTCTACCATCATATATTTTTCAAGTTTATAGATAACCTAACTTGACAGGTTATAAATATATCAATAAAATCTAAGGAAATAACTCTGTCTAAGGTGTGTGGGCTTGAATCACCATTGGGAACCGGTATTCCTATTTATTTATTTTTCTTTTTTATTTTTGCCAAACACAATTTTTTATTGGAGAAAAGATGAGAAACAAAATACAACCATTTTTATATTAAAGAATGTCAAGAGATCATGAAGGTGTCAAAAAATAAGTTTTTAAAGAAATTACAAGCCAAACTCATCTTCCACAACATTTCCCTAATCTCAATAAAGATAGTGTTCCAATCTCGTAAACCCTTCAAAAATCATCATATTTCTCTCTTTCTACACACATCACATGAGCACATGAGGAACCCTACGCCATAACCACTCTGCGCGCCGAAACGGATTATCTTGAGACAACAACTTAACCAATCCAAAAAAGAACCCTGAAACATCAAACTCTGACAAAATTCAGACAAAAAATTGTTCCAAATGGATTTGGAGAATCTGCAATAAAGCATCAAGTAATGCAGAGTATCATCATTCTCATTACAAAACACACAAAGGCTTCCTGTGAGGATTCCTCTCTTCTTCAACTTGTCTTTAGTCAGGATCCTCTCATGCAATACTAACCAACAAAAGAAATTAATTCAATGAAAAATATTATTCACCCAAACCAAATTCTTGTGAAAGAAAATGAAGGAGTTTGAGTGGGTCTCATACTAAGATGCAGCCAACTTATACGAAAAAAAATTTACCGATAAATTCACATATTTTCCCTTCCACACCAAACTACCATATCCCTTCGCGAGCATCTGACTATCCAATAGGTGCATTAAATTGGCGACCTCCTCTAGCTCCCCATCATTTACGGGTCTCCGAAAAAAAAGATCTCTCGAGAATCTTCATTGGACCAAAAGGTGCTAACTCTCCCTTTTTCTGTTTGCTAATGAAAACTACATTGAAAACAGATCATTGAGAGGTTGATTGCTATATCAAGAATCATGCTAGAAAGATATGAGATCATCATTGCCACAACGAAGCGAGGTGTGAGGGTAGAAAATATTATCACACCGAAAAATGGACTTCCACATAGGGCACCCATGTGGATTATACTTGATTCTGATATCCAAATCTCATATATTTCGCCCATATTTAGCAATGACGATGGATGTCCATAAAGTGTCGTCTTCTTCTGGTTTCTCAATCCTATCTAAACCGTGTATTCACATTCTTGTTCACAAAATTACACATCCCTAATAATAATTAGGGGTTTATTTATTAAGTGTTGCAGTGCATGTGTGGACTTTTTTAAACCTCGTCATCAAGCCCACTCTTTTTTTGCATTAAATATGATCAGTGTCGGACAGGCACTAAGCGTGTGCATACTCACTTCTTTATTATTATGATTATTAATGAGATTTGTGTATTTCATTACACATGGTTAATCTATACTTGATCGAATATAAATTTAAAATTTCAATTAATTTATATATATATATATATATATATATATCTGTGTGTGTATTTAAAATTTCAATTAATTTATATATATATATATATCTCTCTCTCTGTGTGTTCGAATATAAATTTAAAATTTCAATTAATTTATATATATATATGTGTGTGTGTGTGTGTGTGTTTTGTTGTTGTTGTTGTTACTACATATATAGTATTGCATGCATAAAATTTTCTTTTATAATTATGTGAATTTATAAGAATTTCATAAGTAGAGAAGAACTTGGAAATGATTAAAATTTCGCTGCTGCGCATACACTCTGGTTAAATCATTTCTTAATTTGACTAAGGCTTTAACTAAAGCCCACTAACCCCAAAAATTCATATTCTAATTAAACTAAAATCAAGGAAGTAATTTTATTAAAGCAGCATGGGCATCTTTGCAACTTACAACTGTAGATAATTTATTTGTTGAGGATGTCATGGAGGGCGTTAACAAGAAAAGAATGAATGACGTGTAGCATGTATTGTACAATCCAACGACAACCTCTGTTTGGAGATGAAAATTCGAAATGTCAATGTAAAGATTTATTCTTAATCACTCCTGAAAACTATAAAGTAGCATCCCAAGTATAGAATATTGCAACTTATACTTGAATCCCATGACAGTCGGTTTCTTGGGCTAATTTCTTCAAACCATCTTTAAGAAAACAGTCCACATTTGGTGTACTGTTATTTACAGCCCAGGAAATACCCAAAAAATATCAAATTTCCCTCGACTTGGATGGGAATTGAGAAACAAGTGTACATGATCCCCACAAATATGTTTTTGACGCATCACAAGCAAAAACAATTTTTAATTTACAAAAAAAGATAACACACGGGTTTCTCTTAATAATAATATGATTGAATAATTCCTTGTGTAATACATGAGAGCAGGTTAAAGACCTAACTCAACATTGTATTGTACTAGTAGCGATTGAAAATCCAAGATTTATTGGAAAATAAAAACTATAACCCTATCAGAAACAAAACTAAAATTTTATTGGAAAATAGAAACTACAATCTTATTTCAAAACAATAAAGTGTCCTAAATGATTTCAAACGTTTAAAATCCATCATACGTCATTTCGTTGTGAGTTGTACCCGTAAGGTCGTTTTCCTTTCCAAAAAGGTATTGCACGCCTCATTTTGAGCTCAGACGCTAAATATGTAAATTTCTATTATGTCTTTTTGTTTTTCGTCAGTCCATTATGTCTTTAATTATTTCAGTCATATGTTTTACAACAGTCTCTTCCACTTCATAAGAACTCAAACCCGAGTTATTGTCAGGATAGATAGTCTCATCCTCACGAAACTCGTACAAATCAACAACATTGAAAGTGTTGAAAATTCTCATGAAATCAAGCAAGTCAATGATATATGCATTGCTATTAATTCACCTAAGCAACTTGTCAGGACCATACTTCTTCAGCCGCAACTTTCTATATGTGCCCACTGAAAACATTTCCTTTCTCAAGAACATCACAAAATCTCCTTCTTCAAACACTTTCACTCTTCTATGCTTGTCTACTGCAGATTTGTATTTGGCATTAGTCACTTCCAATTTTTGTTTAACTGTATCTTTAACAGCCACGGCATCTGCGGCCATATGTTCTGCAACAACACTCATTGCCTGAGCTCTAGGCAGCTTCACAAAGTCCACTACATGGTTAGAAACGACTGTATAAACAATGGAAAATGATGATCTTCCCGTTGCACTGTGGATTGCATTGTTATAAGTGAACTCAACCTGTGCAAGTGCATAATCTAACTATTTAGGCTTTTCACTATAAACATTGTGAACCATATTTCTCAAATTACGATTTGTAATTTCAGTTTAACCGTCTACCTGCGGGTGAGCAATACCACTCTGATTCAAAATAGTTCCAAACAACTTCCACAAAGTAATCCAAAAATAGCTTCAAAACTTCGTATTACGATCAAAAGTAATAAATTTAGGAACTCCATGCAAACGAACAACTTCCTTTAAAAACAATTTGGCTATGTTGGACGTATCAGTTGTCTTCTTGCATGCTATAAAATGTGTCATCTTGGAATATCTTTCAACCACAACAAAAACAAAATCAACACCCCTTTGTGTTCAGAAACCAAATCTATGTGGTGTTGTATATCTCTCATAGGTGGAAGCCCTTCAGAGAACTCTTCTGAAATAATTTCCTCAAATTCGCCCAACAACTACTGCATTTCAATAAGAACATTTTTTTTCTTTTTTGTTTGATGCCAACAATCTTTTCACTACTATTGGATATAAAAAATCATATTCTTTGATTGACTCAGTAATCTCACACTCACTGTCAGTCAAAGTCAAAAAATTTGAACTTTTTCCTTTACACAAACCTCCCATATTCAGATATAGTAGTCACATCAATTTTATGATTTTTCCAACTAAAAATCACAACATCCATAAATATCACATCACATAATGCATCATCTTTGTAATGTTTGTTGATGATACACCAAACCGTCCATTAATCTGTGTCATACACGTGTCATGATAATCTCGTCAACAGAGCAAAACGGGCCTGATTGTCCACCCAATCTGGCAAAGTCCATACAACACTAAGCCCATCTTGGCAAGGTTCAGGAGGTTGGACCCAAATTGCAAAACCATATTAAACCCATAAGTCACACGGTCAAGCCCAATACCAAGAAGATCTAATAAGGCAAATATCTGGGGGATCGACTTAAGACGAGCATGCCAGAATACATTGATTCCGACTAGGAAACAAATACCGGAGTATAAGTCATGCATGAAAATTCCCCTATATGGACAACACTTCATAAGGGAATAATCTCCCGCAGATCTGGGAGCACAAGTCGTGTAAGGAAAATCTCATACATGAACGACTCCCAACAAGGAAAGAATCTCCAACAATATATCTTTCCCTAAACTATGTCACCAACGGCCTAGCCAAATAAGGATTCTCGCATTATAAATAAGACACAAGATTGATGAATAAATGTGTTGCTCTAAAGCCCAATTTACGGCATTACGCATTTCTCAAGCTTTGTCTGACTTTAGCATTGGAGTGCAATCGCCCGCCAAAACGGTGGTTTTTGGCTCACATGTGCTCCCTGTGCAGGTCAAGGTTAAAGAGAACAAGATTCGACTACATCAATTTGTCGCAGTTTGTGGGGAACGACGAAGTTTCTTAGAAAACAATGATATCACCCTTCCTTATAGTCCAGAAAGATGGTGACCACGAGATCTCGCAATAATTGAAACATTGTTAAGCCCTCAAACGCTCAAATCAACGGAGCGCCACCTGCTCTGGCAGCACCGACACCGCGAGGGAACAACCTCAAACCCCCGCGCCGGAAATAATCACAACGGACCCCAGGGTGAATCTACTGTCAACCCAAGTGCAGTAAATCGCACAGGCGGTAGAGATACTCACTCAGCAGAACCCTTTACCCGTCAAAGAAGACAGGGAGCCGCGAATAGCTCCGTCCTAGATTACACCATAGAACACATTCAGGAGAACCACTTTGCCCCTGTCGGCTATCAGTGGACCAATGGCAGAGGGGTAGCCAACAGAAACCCAACGTCTAGAGCCGACAACCTGCCTCGCAGAACTCCCTCCGGATCTAGGCCACCAATCCAGACGTGTTGTTCAACCTCATCGTCCCCCCATTCATCGATCACATCATGAATGAGCTACTGCCAAAGAAGTTCAGCCCACCAAAGCTGAAGTTTTGTGACAAAATAGCAGACACGTTCGACCACTTGTGCCACTTCCAACATGTAATGACGCTCAAAGAAAGACATGAAACAGTAATGTGCCGGTCATTCCCCACCAACCTGAAGAAATCAGCATTGATCTGGTTTCATAGCCTATCTCCTAAGTCCATTAACTCATTCCGGATGCTAGCGAAAGCGTTATCACCCACTTTGTTGGCAGCTAACAAATCAGGAAGGGCTCGCATTACCTGTTCACCCTCAAAAGGAAACTAAACGAGACATTGAGGGGGTACGCCACTCGCTTCAATGATGAGTTAACTCTTATCGACGGTTGCAACGACGACACCTCGGATCTGAGGAGAGACAAGTTCTACGACTTTCTCACTCTCGAACCTCCAACTGACATGGCGGACTTGCTGAATATCGCCCAGAAATACATCACTTTCGATCATATGTTGACTGTCAAAAGGGAGGAAGAGGCTAAGAAAAACCCTCCGGTCCCAGAGACAAGAATGAAGGAAGGAAACAGGAGGACGACGATAGAAAGAGGAAGCGCAATGACAACACGACTCTGGCCGCGCAAGGCAAGATAAAGGCTCCAACTTCGTCAGGTCTAAATTTGTCACTCCAGTCTATCCAACGTTCTCTACTCCATTAAGAATTTGGGAGAATTGAAATGGCCCGTCAAACAACAAGGAGATCTCTCTCGGCACGATAACAACAAATATTGCTCCTTTCACAATGAAAACAGCCATGACACGAAGGACTGTAAACGTCTCAGAAATGAGATTTTTGCACTGGATAAAAAAGGGCAAGCTCAAGGAATTTATGGGCCAAAAAAAAAAGGACTGGACAAAGGAAAATAAATATGTCGTCAAAGATATAGATAAAGAAGTTCATAGCATCATATATGTATTTCATGGGGCCGGCTCGAAAGGTGAGCAGTCCAACAGGTCTCGAAAAATAATGTTCCTCGAGATGCGAACTCAGCCAACCTGTGAGGACCGACAAGTGCAATACGCAGGCATTCAGAGCTTGAGCCGACCACTGACATTCAGGAACAAGGACCTCCGAGGCGTCCATTCTCCTCACAATAATGCCATGGTCATCTCAATCCTCATAGCAAGGTGGGAAGTGAAAAGACCTTGGTGGACACAGGAAGCTTTCTAAACGTCTTGTTTCTCAACGCATTTCGCAGTATACAACTCAAAAAGGATAACCTGACATCCGCCAGTTACCTAATGATCGAGTTTAGCGAAAACAATTGTCCATGTCATAAATATCAGATTAACAGTAGTGGTGGAAAGGCCACAACTACAGAAAGTTATTTTCCAAGAGTTATGATGGTCGATACTCCATCCACCTACAACATCATCTTGGGGAGTTCCTGGCTCCATCAGATGGAGGCAGTAGTTTCCACTCTTCACCAATGCATCAAGTACACTACCAATCAGGCTGAAGGAATAATTCGTGGAGACCAACCTTCAATGAGAGAATGTCACTACGCGGCGCTGAAACAGCTAGATTGAAAGCAATTACAACTCGAGCCCTCAGGATAGAGATATCAGATACCTGGCCAAAATGCGAGGGAAGAATCACCCCGCACGAACAAAGACAATGATCTGACAACCAAGGCTCAACTATGCAACGAGCCAAAATCTAATACTGGTGACACCATCCGTCTGTTACTTCAGTCCAGTACAAAGCTAAGTAACACCACTTCAACAACCGACCGCTACTGCAAAAGCTGGCAACCGGCGAGGAACGACCCACCTGAACGAAATTCACTTTTAAGTGACTTCGCTAGCATTGGCAAAACGTGACACTTCACCAAGAGAACTATACAGTCTAAGCCAAGACCATGCGCATCTCCTTCAGGGCCAGATTAACTTAGTCCCAGCTCAGAGTTAAACTATCTTATTGTTTTGATTTA
Organism: Berberis thunbergii; assembly: GCA_003290165.1. Classification (NCBI taxonomy): domain Eukaryota; kingdom Viridiplantae; phylum Streptophyta; class Magnoliopsida; order Ranunculales; family Berberidaceae; genus Berberis; species Berberis thunbergii. The sequence continues at coordinate 27,027 of QNQO01002572.1, read as the reverse complement.
TTTTATTCTCCAGTCTAGAAGATTTGTTCGCACAAACCTATATGATACAGATTCATTCAATAAATAAACCGAAAATTATAGAAAACAGACTTTATTGATTACTAAGAATGTTGTTACAGCCAATGGTAATCTAGTTGGATGGTTAAGCATGTGGTGGTTTAACCCCTACGTCTTGGGTTATATACCCACCGGCGACACGCTTGCTTTCAAAAAAAAAAATGTTGTTACAAAGCTTGCCTAACGTCCAACGCGAGTATGAATGTGCTGAAATGCACGTCAAGAATTCACTTCGTCAATCTACCTTCAGAAGAACATTCGAAAATGAAGCCAAAGTACCCAAAGTAGGCTACAAGTTGCAGGTACGCGGTTGATTTTTTGTTATGCCATCTGCTTCGCAATGATAATTTGCAAGTGGCAGCGAAGATAGTCGAAACAGACTGCGGACACCTTGCTCCGCCAATCTGCCTTGCGAACATGATTCAAATATGAAAGCGGAAAAAGGCAGATAAGGATGTCTCTCAAATGAGGGATGCCTCTCAAATGAGGGATGCATGAGGTGATGCAGAGTTACCACCGTACGACCACAGGTCGCGTCCACCAAAGCTATGCTTCGCCAACCTGCCTTCCAGCTGTGTCATCACGCGTGAAGCCCATTAAGAACAACCATCCAAAGTTAGTTGCGGGTGTTATCTCTGATAATGAATGGCGGGAGACGCCCTGGGAGCACCGGAAGATGGAAGACAAATTTGACCCTCAAGGAAGAGTCGGTAACTCTTCTTCGCAATATAAGAAGAAATTACAAGGTCCCATGGAACCAATTGGATGCTCACTCAAACTAGGTGACATCACATAATAGCAGGTCTTGTCAAGACTCATCGCTGCAAATGTCAGAACATTCAAAAACTCAAACAACGTGGATCTTCTTTTAGCCTTTGGAGAACCCAATCCATATTTTCTGGAAAGATGCATTCGAAGGACATGTTCTACATCATTCATGGCAATGCTTGAAATGGTGAAAACTAACATATATATAGGCGTGATGGTTCACTAAACGAAGTCACCCAACAGTTATGCCAGCATTAAATGTCGTACAAAAAATAATGAAGCGACGATTCAATTGCAACTGCACGAGTCCACATTCATCGAATTAATGGCACTACACGCAGTCCCATTAACTGGGGGGAGTAACCAATAATAAAACGTCTCGCAATCTACATCATACAAGTGACGTGATGATCTCTCCAACGCATGTAAAGTTACACACAGCGAAGGCCTTAAGTGCCCATGGAATAAATAACACCTACAACAATATTATCAACAAATCCAAGGCATCTGCTCTATTAAAAGTCTAATGTTGTTCATTAAATCTGGATGAAATTCAGTCTGGTCAATCTATGGCGATCCGACTTATTAATTCGACCCCCTCATCGAACTATTAGGCGAATTAAGTAAGCCAGGACACCCAAGTCAGACTTACGCACCCAAGGCCAAACGGATGCCTAACCCGATTAAAACTTAGTCAGTTCCGACTGATGAGGATAGCTTCTTATCTGCTCTTAGATTGTAGTTCGCCCAGTCCGAATGAGCTTAGAAAGTGGGAGCTTAGTTAGCGCTTTTAATGCCTAACGACAATGGCTTGCCAAGAGTCATTGTCCAACTATAAACAATGGTCGCTAAACCCGATCGATGCTAAGTCAGTTCTGACTGATGATGATAGCTTATGATCCGCTCTAAGATCGTAGTTCGCCAAGTGCGAATGAAGATGGCTTAGATAGTGGGAGTTTAGTCAGCGCTCTTAATGTCTAACCACGATGGTTTGTCAGGGATCATTGTCCAACTACAAGCAATGGTTGTCGAACTCGACCAAGTTTAGTCAGTGACAATAGATGACGATAACTTCTGGTCCATTCTAACACCTAGTTCATCAATGCAGATGAAAATGGCTTAGAAAGTGGGAGTTTAGTCAGTGTTATCGACTCTTGATCACGATGACTTGCCAGAGATCATTGTCCAACTACAGACAATGATCACCGAACCCTACCAAAGTTTAGTCAGTTCCGACTGATGATGATAATGTTTGGTCTGCTCTAAGACCGTAGTTCGCCAAACGCGGATGAAGATGACTTAGAAAGTGGGAGCTTAGTCAGCACTCTTAACGCCTAACCACGATGGTTTGTCAGGGATTATTGTCCAACTATAGACAATGGTCTCCGAACCCGATCAAAGATTAGTTCCAACTTATGATGATAGCTTTTGGTCCACTCTAAGACCGTAGTCCGCCAAACGCGATGAATATAGCTTAGAAAGTGGGAGCTTAGTCAAAGTTCTTAACTCCTGACCACGATGGCTTGCTAGAGATCATTGTCCAATTACAGACAATGGTCGTTGAATCCGACCAAAGTTTAGTCAGTGATAACTGATGATGATATATTCTTGACCGCTCTAACGCCTAGTCAGTTACAATATGAGAGCTTAGCACAGATTCTTCAACTGTTTTTTCATACCTCACATCTCATAAGTCTGTTTTTTGCATTACAATATGAGAGCTTAGCACAGATTCTTCCCACGAACTGTAGGGTGTTGCTGCGGGGCTAAAGCTGGCTGCAATGCACAATGCAATGCGGATAGAGCTTAGCACAGATTCTTCAACTGTTTTTTCATACCTCACATCTCATAAGTCAGTTTCTTGGGACCTGAGGCGCGTTATTGGGGAAATAAGATCTGAAATATCTAAGTTGGAAGAATTCTCGTGCAAACACGATTATAGAGAAACGAATAGGGCAGCTGACTTCCTCGCGAGCACCTTCCCTAATTCAGAATTTATAGAATTCACTCCTAGCTCTTTTGCTGAAGATCTGAAAAAGATTGTTTATGAAGACAGAATAGGGAAGATATATTTAAGATTGTAACCTTCATTCTTTTATATGGTTTGGGGTCCATTATTAACCCCCGCTCAATTTCCAAAAAAAAAAAGTTACAATATGAGAATCCAGTCAGAGCTCATGAAGCTTAACTCGAACGGCTAACTAGGATCACTGTCCGACCACTTATAGCGATGCATATACTTGACCACAGTCGAGCCAGTTCGCTTATACTAGCAATGACAACTGCCAGTCCATTCTACAGCCTAGCAACCAAGGGTTGATTACACAGGGCGAATTACGACATGGTCTGAATTATCTGTCACCAGCCAAGACTATCCTCTCGCAAGAAGCTAAGCCAACTTACAAGACTCAGCCGAGACAACTTCTCGATCTCTAGAGAGTACAGGCTGAAATTGCCTGAACTACCGCAGCATAAGCGGTCAGAACTCTCGTCATAAGATCAACTCTACAATTCCCTGACTCAGACAAATCTCTTGTCTAAAGACTAATACCAAGATAAGACAAAGTAGAAAAGAGCCAAAGGAAAAGTCAAAGAATATACAAGTACAAGGTGCTACTTAACATGTCATTTTTCATTGATAATGCGGAAAATACAAAGTTTACTCCTCGTCAAAAAGAGGTTCGGGCAGGATAAGAATCAGATGATACGTCTGCACGTGCTGTCGTTCGAGCATCCTGATCCGGGTTACCCTCTTCTTCTGATTGATCGGAGGCTTTTTCAAACTCAGCAAAGGACACCTCCCTGTAGTAGGAAAGGTCCCAATTAGCACGCTTCTTTGTCATCAGCTGCAACAGCTCCAGTCTTCCTTGCACAACTATGTTGAACTCAAATGTGCCCTAGGCCTTGAAGAGTTTATCTTCACGTATTCTCAACTCAACGAATTTTTGCTTCAGCTGCTCTAGTTTGCCCCACAGCACATCAGTTTTCAACTGCTCGGTACTCAAATTGTCCTTGACCGCACTAAGCTCATTTTGTTTTTCTGTTGTCCTCACACTCTTGGCATTAAAATCAATATCAGCCTCCAGCTGCTTACATTGGACAGTCAACTCGAACTCCTTATTGGCCTTATTCGCATTCAGAGCATGCATCTCAGCTTGCGCCTTGGCTGCAGTCTCCTGAGCAAATTGTAAATCACAACGGACAAGGTTCCGTTTTTCTTAAGACCTGTCTCTCGCGGACACTGCCTCTACTAAATCAGACTCGAGCGTTTCCAAGCGAACCATATGAGTGTTTGATCTTGTCTGCCAAGCCTCCGAATCAACAGCCGACTAGGCAGGCCTCCGTTTTTCAAGCCGCTCCTTCAATGATTCAATTTCATGAAAAGCGCCAGAGTACGACTTCTGCAAATTTGCAAAGACTCGCTCCATGGTATACACTCTCTCACGAGAGTCCTCAACTTCTGTCCCAGCAACAACAACTTGGTTCAGATATGACATCCCTAGCACGAGATGTTTCTGCCCATTGTCCATACGCTCTCTCAACGTATCGCCTTCTGGCTTTGGAGCACAATTCGCCAGCCAGTTATTACATCTACTAATATGCTTTATGGAGGCATAAGAAATATCAACCTCCTGATGTTATGTTTGGTTGTTCATCTTTACTACATCTGGGGCGAAAAACTGATCCGCGCATCCAGATGAAGGTCCTCTAGGACCAAAATCACTCCAGCACCACCCTCCGTTATCTTCATCGCATCAGGGTCATCCTCCACCGCTTTCCCCTTAGTCACAGTGATCGGCTCTCTCTCATGAGTTGATTCAGAAGCAGTTGACAGGGAGGAAGGAAGTGAGTTAACCCTTGGACCCGTCGTCACCTCAATGTGAGGTCAAGATCGGGACGGAGGAAAGTATAGGCGACATGGAGGAAACTTTTCACCATAAGGACGACGGTCTAGTGACTTTTCATCAGGTTGAAGAGACTCACGATCCAAGGAAGGGTTATACACGAAATCCTCCAATGAAAAGAGACGAGTTTGACCCGCATCGAACGAAGTTTTAATACACGCCTACAACAACAAGTTGTTCAGAACATTCGCCTGCTCAATGCTCAGCTTTGTTGCATCTTCAACTCCCACCATTTGCAGGTAAGTCTTCACCAAACCAAGGAGGGAAATAGGAGCATTTGCCCGAGCACCATGCCCCTCGGACACAAAAAATTTTGCTCCAGCTGACGAATCAAGAACTTGCACCCACAACTTTGTGTCCCCCTTCTGTAGGGGCTTAACGTTCAGGAGAAAACTTAGTCACAACGCGACGCTTCTTTGAACGAATAGAAGAAGAAAGTGCCTCATTCAACTCCACCCTCCTTGACAGGCTAAGAATCTTAACCTTTTGGAGCTTGCTCTTTTTCGAAGAGGGTTTGCCTTTAGACTTAGGTTTCAAAATTCTAAAAAGAGTAGGAGCCTCATGCCAATAAGCCTACAGTCCACTGCATTTGATATTAGATGGTTGGACAACACCCTTCACCCGCATTCGAGGCATGTCCAAAATTTATCCGTGGTTGCTTCGTCTTCAGAAGAACGAGGCGTAGTTGAGAATTTCCCTATAGAAAGCACGGATAACAATTCAAATGCAATCAACACTAGCGAGAGCAAGAACGGAATTAAATTTATTCAGTTACCGAAACTCCTGCTCGATTAAACAACCATCAAGCTCGAAATACTTCGAGTCCTCAAAAACCATGAAGCAATACTTCTACCAGAACTTGAAATCATTAGACAGTTTGCCAAAATAAGCCGACGATGTCAACACGCACACAACATGCTCGTTTATCGGAGTAGAGGTGAGCAATTGATTCACCCTCGGAGACACTCGGACACTAGCGTCATTTGCCCTAATCAGAATGGCGATTACCGTTCTATACCCGTTTGGCACCAGTTGACGGGCGGAATGCCGAGATACACCAGAAAGGTTCAAATTTCTTTGATGACAGAAAAAGAACGCCCAATTGAAGCATATCTCGACACAACCAGATAAATCCCTCCGGAGAAGACAATGGCATCTGACCAACACCCAATGTGAATAACGCCAGATCATCAGGGATCCAATACTTTTCGAAGGCCCTCTAGGTTCGACCTCTTCTCGAAAAACTTACGACCTTTAGCGAACAGTTCATCAAAAATTGATTTTGGCCCGCCACGAAAGAACATACAAACTTTCTATTACGAAAGTTGAATAAAGTCAAAAGCAAAACGACAAAGTATAGTCTCTGAGATCAAACGAGTAAAGGAACAAAACTCTGCAAGGAAAGGGGATTTATATATGAAGCAAAATTCGCGCCTTTTTCTGAGCAGTCGCACGCCCAATTAATGACGTGCACCTCTCGAGGAAACCATTCAGACTCAATCATCACAACCGCCCAATTCATTCATGACATGACTTAGTAGATCGACGGGTTGGCCCACAAACTCGAGGAGAATAGTTGATGATACACCAAACCGTCCATTAATCCGCATTATACACGTGTCATGATAATCTCATAAATAGCGCAAAAAGGGCATGATTGCCCACTCAATCTGGCAAAGCCTAGACAATAGTAAGCCCATCTTGGTAGGGTCCAGGAGGTTGGACTCAAATTGCATCACCCTATTAAGCCCATACGTCACATGATCAAGCCCAATACCTATAAGACCTAATAAGGCAAGTATCTAGGGGATCGACCTAAGATGGGCAGGGCAGCAATACATTGATTCCGACTAAGAAACAAATATCGGAGTATAAGTCGTGTATGAAAACTCCCATGCATGGACAACACTTTATAAGGAAATAATCTCTCACAGATCTAGGAGCACAAGTCGTATAGACAAACTCTCCTACAAGGACGACTCCTAACAAGGAAAGAATCTCCAAGAAGATATTTTTCCCTAAACTACGCCACCAAAGGCATAGCTAAACAAGGACTCTCATATTATAAATAAGACACGAGGTTGATGAACAAATGTTCGCTATAAAACACAATTTACAGCATTACGCATTTCTCAAGCCTTGTCCGACTTTAGCATCAGAGTGTCATCGACCGCCACAACGGTAGTCTTTGGCTCACGTGTGTTCCCTGTGCTGATCAAGGTCAAGGAGAACATGTGTAAATACTCCACAATTTCTTCAATACAAAATTCTCGCAGCTTTTGTTGTCTACAATCACATCACAAAAATTATTCGTGACTGAACAAAGTGATCGAAAAATGCTATGTTGTCGTTCTTGTTCTTTTAGTGTCAACAACACTCGTTGTAAGACCATATCAATCATTTCTATGCCCTCATCTAATGCGAATTCAACGTTTGCATAGTTATCATCGAAATCCCCTTCATATTCTTCTTCGTCATGATTTTCACTGTCAGCCTCCAGTACATTGGATTGTTTTCTCTTAAGACAGATGTTGGAACGATGCCCAAGTTTATTGCACCTATAAACAAATGTCTTTTGTAGGTTTGGCATATGGATTCTCCCTTCGAGTTTGATTTATGTTCTGCCCTCTATTGATAGTATTACTACTTCCTTCCCTGGATCCTCGAAAAGAAAAATCTACAGGTTTTGATCCTCCAAAACTATGCTACATGGGTTTCTTTTTATCTGCAGGTAAAACAACAGGGACATCAAATCTTTTGGTCGTATTCCTCTAAAAGGAAATCTAACGCCTCTCATTCTCCATTACTTCTGCCATCAACGCCATTTAATGACATCTTGTAGAGTTCACGAATTATACAACTCAATATTTTCTTAAATGCAGGGTTTCAGTCCGTTCACATACCTTGCAACCTTTCTTATTTTTTGTCTTTGACAGGTTATTATGTTTTGCAAATCACATGAACTCGTCGGTAGATTCTGTTGTTGTTTTAATACCTTGTACACAGCTAATGTACATCAAATAGAGAATATGTTCATAATCAGTAGGTAAAATCAATTCATCAATAGTTGTTTCGTCGTCTTCCATGTTCGAACTCGATTTTTCCCTTGTCTTTGACGGGTATTCTGTAGATCTCACCAAACAACTGTAAAAGCTTTCAATTGAAAAACAACCATCTTGGCTTCCAAAACGTCCATGATCTCGAAAAACCTCTCTATTTCCACCACTCAATCATGAAAATCTTCAACTTTCAGATTTCCTGAAAAGTTTGGCATGTCATCTTTGATCTAATAATCGTCAAAATTATTGAAGCGATAACGGCTATTCTAATAATTCGGATAATTGTCTAGCGACGTTTCCTCGATTTCCTCCTCTAATTCAAACTCACTCTTATGAACATGAAGTCTTCTTATGTTTTCTCCATGATTACCTCTTCAATTATTACCTACGTTATCTCCTCAATTGTTACATTCGATGTTGCCTCCAATAACTCGTCGTAATAACTCACGAATCTCCCCGAATTGGTGGGTCGATGCATCTATGTGAGCATTCTGGTCATCCAAATCTGCTTGATTAATAGAAACGTCATCTCCACCACGTTCACCCATGGATACAAATCAAAGATAGCAAGAAGGGAGAAACCCGCTCTGATACCACTTTACGCAACACAAGAAAAAACAATTTAGAATCTACTAGAAAAGATAAAACACAAAGGTTTATCTAAATAATAATATGATTGAATAATTCCTTGAGAAATACATGAGAGCAATTTAAAAACGTAACTCAAGCTTGAATTGTCCTAGTAGCATTTGAAAATCCAAGGTCTATTGAGAAATTAAAAACAATAATCGTATTAGAAACAAAATTAAAATCCTAGGGAAGTAGAAATTAAAACCATAATCCAAAACAGAAGTGTTGTTTTGGAAATTTAAACGATCTCAAATTGCCTAAAATCCACCATACATCACAGCGTAGCTGTGAATAGTACCCATAACATCGTTTCCCTTTCCGAAAAAGGTATTGCATGCCTCATTCCGACCTCGAATGCGAAATTTGTAAATTTCAGTTACATCTTTTTATCTTTCATCGGTCCATCATGTCTTCAATTTTTTCAGCCATATGTTCTATATCAATTTTCTCAGGAAAGTGAAAAATTGAAAATTTTGGAGTACAAAACATTGTATAATTTTCGCCAATGGGCAATTGGAAATGGTTGAAACGTTAAAATGATGCTTAGGTACTACAGTTTCGTAACAGTTTTCTTAAAATTAGAGGTGACAAACAGAGGCGAAAATGGCCACTAAGGGTACTAATTGCCATAAGAAACGTAGACATGATGGTGAAAGGAAAAAACTATGGAGATTGTAATAAACCATGGAGATTGTAATATTATGACACAGAATATAGATTGAATCATGTTTCAGTGCAAGGACTGCTACCAGGATTACGACTTTTCGGTACAATATTAGCCACTTTTGTAAGAAAGATGTGGATATAGTATAGAAATGGACATGCAGGTGGTTGCCATCAATCAATGAAGCATGGAGCAATAATCATTGTTGGCAATGCTAGATTTTCCCAAGGAGAAATGCCAATGCACACCTTGTTTATTCACAATGCAAAAGAAATACAATTTCAAGATAATGCAAAAGTTGGATTCCACATCACAATGCATTATTAACAAAGTGAATCCAATCACTAAAGTTGTTTGTCCGGATATATTTATGTCAATTTAGCTGATGATCTCCACTATGAAAACATAAGTAGTGTACATATATATTTTTGATATATAATCCAAATCTGAATAAATCAATTGGTTACGAGATAGGATATAGATCTCTAACATATCAAGTTTACTCACAATATGTTGTAGACATCATTAATCATCATTTTGATATGATGATCAAATATTTAACAAAGTGCGGTGGAAAAAAAAAATCATATTTGTACTAAAATAACTCAATAACATCATGAGCCAAAGCAAATTTAACATCATGAGCAGTAAACTTTGTTTCAAAAAAAAAGAGCACTGATTGTCCTTACTGCTACAAAGTTCGTTTATTAGTTCTAGTAAACTTTTTGGTACCATATCTCTAATGGGGACATCACTACAGTATCTATCAGCAACCAGGAATTCTAAATGTCAAGGAAATGAGTGAGGAAACTAGCGAGGGCAGTGAGGTGGAGGGAGGGGAGCCATTCACCCTCTTCGGGATGTGCGCAAGAAAAGTCGACGCATGCATCCCGAGGAGGGTGAATGGCTCACCTCACTCCCCTCACTGGTTTTCTCACTCATTTCCTCGCCATGTAGCCTTTCTCATCAGCAACGAGCTAAAGTTACTATGGTGCATAGCAGACATTGGTGACAGAAAGAAAACCTAATAAGCATTTATGTTTAAATCTGCAAGGTTTCCTATATCAATGGATAGGTATTAAAAATTAGCTCAAGTTTATAGGGAGTTGAAGAAAAAGTAGAAGACCTTCCAATACAAAAGAATCAGATAAAAAAAGTTGATATCCAAAGACAGCTAATGTCAAGAACACTTATTGACAAGGACCAGATATATTTTATTCAGAACATTGTTTGCGACCTTTATACTAGCTCGTGGTGAACCACAGAACAAGTACACAATGCAGTCCTGTCTATTCAAGAACACATCTATGATTTCACATCTCACAGAAAACAAGAACAAATTTATAATGAACATCATCTCTTAGGAGCTGGGACGAAACCAGTTTGGTGTCTTTTAAAAGTTCGTATTTTTGTTTTCAAGTTTCTGTCAAAGGTTAATGATTGCTATATTTTTACCACGTAACCATGTGGAATCCTAGTATCAACAGCTTTCTTCATTTTGACATTTCAAGTGCAGTAGCTTCAATACATAAAAATACATAAAATAATGTTTTGATAACAGTAGTGTTGATTGCGGAAAGCACAAGCTCTATAGGTTAAAGTCCACGTGGAGAAAAACAATATTCTTTCATAGACTCCTACTGTACAGTTTAGTTAATGTATATAATCACCAAGAGATATTCCGATAGAGTAATACTACAGCGCACCGGGGGTTAGCCACCGTCCATTTTGCCTCGAGATAGGTGTAGCCCGGTGCACTTGAGAATTTTTTATTCCGATAACTTATCTACCTTCCCAAGAAAGTTTCTATCAGCAGCGTTTACAATATATTGCATTGTATCAGTTTGTTTACCTTGTCAGAGCAATTCATATTATTTCACCACACCACTTGAACAGTAAATAACAACTCTATTTAAAAAATAGTCAATCAGGAGAAAGACACTTACAATGATAAAAGGCAGGTAATACTCGGCCTTGTTAAGGATATGGGGCTGGATTCTTTCCTTACCAACCTTGACTTGGGATTTGTTTCTTAATCAGGTTTATAACATGATCAGCAACCCATACAGAACCAGCCTCGGTACTACAGAAAGCATGTTTATGGCCTTCCCTTTCAATTGATAAAGCAACATCTGGAACCTGCTTGGAAATCTGCAAGCGCAAAGAAGGTAATTAAACAGCTCAAATTTTGAATACTGAAACCAAAGGGAAGAGTTAAAAAATTGAATTTTAGAAGCATTCCAATGACCATCATCTATTTGGAATTTCAAGAGCTTGTCAATCATTTAAAATCTAAAACATCAAGAATTCTAAGAAGCTTCATAACATGCAGCATAAAATAAATCGTTTGTGTCTACCAAAATTTTGGATCAAAGACATTGCAGTTTAGTCATTGTTTTTTTGCTGACCATGTCTTCTTGTTTATGCTCAAGCCCTCAAGAGTTGAGTATTGCCTCTTCTCAGAATCATTAATAGAAAATTACACAACCACATTATAAACATCATAGACCCACCACATTATAACGATATGAATGCAATCACATATGAACACAACCTTGAGGACTTCGTGACAATAGGGAATAAACGGATTTAGCGTTCACCTTTTCAAACATTGACAATGGACCCCAGTGATCATCAATGCCAAACAGAAAGGAAATATCATCTTGCTTTTCTCTTATGAACTTCCAGTCTGGCTCTTCTGCCAGCTAATTTCAAAGCACCATGGTTAACACAAGATATTGATTTACTTCACAAGACAGATGCAATGACACTTGTGAGTTGTGGCTTAATGCCAAATTATAGACTTCTAAATGGATCAAATTGTATGCTGAAACTCATATATCAGTAAAATCTCACAGAATTAGGATTTCAATGAGCAGAAGTGAGAACTATATAAGATAGTAAACATAAGACCATAGAGCAAACACAAATAGTACATAGTGGAAATATGGAAGCAAGATATGCCGAGTACTCAAAAACAAATATAAACACACCACATAAGAACAGATGTTCATGATAATCTGGAAATCAATGTAACCATGAGTGATTGAAAGGCAAGTGAAACAAGGAATATGAAAGCTTCCAAAACATTACTAACAACCAAAGAAAAAAATACTTGACAAAATCATAACACAGCAAAAGTTTCCAAGACACATCCTAATAATCTTCTGAATAATTTTGGATTGTTTTAGCTGTGTAGAATTCGGGAATCTTGCTATTTCAACCATTGGAGAATCAAGAGTAGATCTAGACAACAAATTTACCAAAATTTATGATTTATACAGGCAGTTGGCAAGATTGCTGAGGGCATCTGCCAATGTGCCTGGAAAGAATATCCTACTTAACTGGTGAATCTTTAGATTATGACCATGTCCAGCAAGTAAGATAAATACATTAAACTAAAATTACCAATTTAATAATACATTAAATTAAGATAATCAATCTTCTAAGACTTGGATCACCTTGATGTCATTATGAATTATACATCTATAACTTGGCCATTTCTTTGGAATCTGATTTTGATTAGGGCGGCAACCTAAAGAAAGATCTAGGAAATCAGCAGTGCATTCTACTAGTGCCTAAATATCACTCAAACGATTCCGTTAGACATTTTGACTATTAGAGTATAACCATACTCCTTCCTAAGATCAGATTATCTACAAATTTGTTACTTCCTAGAGCCACTTAAATGCTGAAACAGGAGGAAATGCCCCCATGCATCTATAAATAGCAAAAGGAGAGGAAGAGAGAGGCTTGTTTGGGGAAGAAAAAAAATCATTCAGTAAAATGGAAATGTATCTTTCTGGGGCTCTGTAGCTTCTCTCACGGCTCAGTTCTCAGAGAGCAACTTTTATCGAGGAGACACCACCTCCATCTCAGATTTGGCTCAACCCAGTCTCGGATCTCAAAGACACTCTACGCAGATCCCACTTCGAATATTGAACAACACAAGTGCGATGACAAGCGAGTTATCACAATAACATGTAAATGCATGTCAAGAGTTGATTCGACCAATTGGCATGTCAAGAGTTGATTCTACCAATTGAGGCTCGGGAGACTACAGAAATGTTCACATGATACAAAAAAGAATGAAAAATCCCACCCATTAACTATTAATGATTTACCTTTTTGAACTCCGTCATTGCTAAAAAGAGCAGATTCCGCACTGTATGGTACTGAAGAAGAACAAAATATACATACATGTCAATACAGAAAATCTATTTAAAAAATAATGAAAAGCTACAATTCAAGAGATAGCGATTAAATTTGCACGAGTGTAATAGCAACAATAAGAAGGGGCAATCAAATAAAAAAAACACTCCAACAAAACAAGCACGCCCAGCACAAGATAACAAAAAAGACTGGTTAGACAAATGAAATCCTCAACCAATGTACGAATAGTTTAGGAAATATGCAGGCTGGCTATGGTCTGTCAGTTGTCTTCCTTCCTTCTATGTGAGCTTCTCACTTGCATAGATTTGAAGTCCTTAATATATTGCTAGTTTTTGTTTTGCTAATTATAAATAAAAACATAAATAAAGGAGAACGTTTATAAACTCCGCAACGACAAAACTAGACCACTTTACATCCAAATGTAGTCAGTCATCATCTAATACGACAAATACCATGAAATATTATATGATTGCACATTGCCACTCCACCTCTCACCAAATTGGAAAAGGAACAAGACACCACAACTTAATTCTTCGAAAGGAACTGAAATTTTAACCTCCAGTCAAGGACCAATTGGCTCACCATATGAGGCTAAGGTTCTATTAAGGATAAAGGTCCAGATAAGAAAGGCAATCATACGAAGGGTACCATTGTCCTCAGGCTCATTTTGCTGAAGAGTAGAAATTCGGCCACTTCAGGAAAGGGAATATAATTTGTAAAGGAAGATCCAGCATGCAAACATAGGACTTGAGAAGTTAACAGAACCGATGCAATTCCAAAGCTCGAGTTTCTGTCTACCGACGTTTGGATATGGTTTGCAACTCACATCCTAAGGATAGCCAAAGTTTTTTTCAAAAGAAAGAGAACGGACAAAGTAACAACTTATAATCAATCTTGTTCTTATCTTAATAAATAAATTTTTTTTTAAAAGTTAAAACCTTTTATGATGCTTTTCTAAAGGCAGGGTATTCACCTTGTCGGTTATCCTGTGTAGTCAAATCGGTAATTGATTCCTAATGTGTCCAAGGGCAATTAGGGATCACCTGGAAGTGATCGGAATTAATCAGCCAATGTTCCCCAAACCCCTTAAAGCAGTATGTTTACAACAACAAACAGTGAAACACATGCATACTGAAGTAGTTGACCATCAAATGCCAGCATATCGACATATCTATCACATTGATAGGTCATATCATAAGTTTAATTACAACAAAAACAATACAAAAATAAAAATAAAAGATCCATATGATGAGTAGTGTAAAACAAGTTGCACAAACAACTATGTCCAAGGCATCACTAAATCAGAGAATGATAAAACTTGTGACTCCATGCCGATGAGCATGACAATCACAAACCTAATAATCTTCTTGAGCTTCAATATCTATATCATCTTCTCCATCTTGTTACTCTATAGATTTATTTCCCATCTCAACGAGGTATTCCTGTCCATTAAGAGGAATAAATGACGGAGGATAAGAGATTTGTATATGATTGCTGCTGTCAACTTCAACTTCTTATATTTAGCTCTGGCCCAAAAACTTCATTCCAATTGCATGTCTTATTGTTTCTTATTACCATCACCTCGCCACACAAAATCTTGAATGATATGCTATTTGGGTATATCAAGCACGTAGAATTAAAATAAAACCAAGTAAATTTTGGTTTTGTTTATTGCTTGGGAAATTAGCTATTTCAAACGACTAATCGGCGATTAGAAACAGTGATTAATCGACAAAATTGCCCGACTAATCGCCAATTTAATCTGTACAATTATGTTCCGCTGATAATGTGTAAAATGCATCACCAAATAGCAAGAAGTGATTAATTAATGATTTAACTACATACCAATTTCCTTAAAATATCTTTAGATTACCAACAAATTATTAATTCCTAGGCCCCCTTGATCCATACTTGAGCACATTTTATGGCGTTAAACCAAGTGTAAATTATAAGCTCTAGCTTGATTTACCAAGTGGTCTCACAAATCTTATGAATATGCCAAATTATGGATTAACACTAGAAATAACATGCTAAATTTTCAGCACGTTTCGACTTCGTTCCTCGAGATACATGCTTAGAGGTCCACGTCTTTTCTATAAAGTATCTTGATAAACAGTCTTTTCTTAGTGTTTAATGCCCACCCCTTTATCTTGGACAATGGGAGTTGACCGGCCTCAGGCCCATGTCACATCCAAGGTATCCCCTCATTCACCTCGTGATTATGACAGAGAAATCCACTTTATCACATTTTTAACGCATATGTCGAAACGAGCTACAACTTTAGCACGTTGTTTTTTATGTGAATTCGTAATTTTTCTCAAAATTTCAGCTCAAAATGACAGTTTTCACTTAGTCATGTGTATGTACTGTACTCGAGTGTAAATGAAACTAAGTGGGTCCTAAATGGGAAGTCAAAATAGAAATTTGTCCCTTTAAACCCAAATTCTAAACAAAAAACTGAAAATTGGCTTCCCCCCTACTTTCTAACAATTCCTCCATTCAGTTACACTTTTCTTGGAATCCATCTACCTCCTGCCACATGAAATCAAACTTTATGGGCTTAATATCCAGTATCCACACATCTCAATAACCTTGTGAGGTGAATTTTAGGAAGAAACGACTAAAGATGGACATCAATAGATTAACAGAAATTCCCAATAGATAAATTTGATTTAAAAACCCTAAGGTTTATCTCCAAGAACAAAGTTTTAAACAACTTAATATCCGAAAATGAAAAACAAGGAGATTTAGCCTCTTTTAAGGATTTATAGTGTATTGTATAGTGTATATACATGTTAAAAAATAATAGTAATAAGCAAGCATAAATTGCCTCTTGCCATTGTTCCTAAAGTGACACGTAGACATTCCTTATAATTTGAAATTCTTTCTGTAGGTTTTCTTCCAATCTTTTTTTATTTCTTTATCTAAAGACTTTCCAACTTTGCCACTCTTCACTCACCACCACCATGTGACCTATCTTACCTCTCAATCTTAGAACCATGGTGCCTCTGGCAATCACCATGTTAGCTCCTCTGTCTTTCTTTGTCCAAAAAAAATATTCTTCCCAATGCCCAAAATAATGTGCTGAAACCACTAACCTAGCATAAGAATATTGACCAAACGTTCCAAACAAAGTCTAAGAACACACTGTTATCTTGGCAAAATTGTTGAGACACTTGAAGATTCATTGTCATGAATATGTATGTATTATTTACATCATGATGATTTCATAATAGGCAAATTATTAGGTTGTGTCTGATTGCCCACAACACCGTTTCCCCAAAAGTAGACTCACTTCACTAAAATACGTTCATTTGTGGGAGGGAGCGACAGGGTGTCTTCCGTGTAATGGCACAAGTACGATTCAGAAACAAATATGTCTCTGTTCTTTAATGGTTTTTGTCATGTGCTGTTAGAATCTAAGTGAAATTTGGTTGTTGCAAACATGTCTTCCAGGGAAACTATTTTATTTCTACGGAAGTACCGAGCAATCAAACACAGACTTAACGTGTTAGTTGTAAGTAATTTTTAATTTATTTACCAAAATGTAAAGCAAAATTGCACATCAATAAAGGACTGAAAAGTTTGGTGGTGCCCAAGGGACGCTTAGCCTCTTAGGTATCCTTGGTTGTTGGCAAGTCCCCCATCTCCCCTAGTACCCAAGACAGAGTACAACTATCATCGATATCCGTATAAGTGTGGATAGTATATTTGCCAGCTAATATTGTAAGAAAGACACCTCAAAAGTAATTCAATCATATAACAAAAATGCAAGACAAAAAAGGAAGCGTAAGGCAAGGTAAGACTACTAAATAAAAATGTAGAGGCAAGGACAAGTTCATAAAATTCCACAACCTTTACAGATGTTCGAGTAAATAAATTTTTGCACCTGAAAAGCATCAAGTCTCTATACAAGGAGGATATTGACCTGTAGCAGATAATTGCAAAGAGCATCCACTGCAAAAACGGACCACGACTTCCCGATTGATCTTCTCACAAGAAACCTGGAAGCACAACTTGGAAGTAATCCGAACAACTTTGCACCGGAACTAATAGCAAAACATAAAATGCGGGACCTGAAACTCAAAAATCCTTGGGAATTAATCCCCTACAGAAGCCATATGCTCTAATTGCCAAAACAAAGCAAAGAATGAAACTATCAAATGCAATCAAAAGTATGTGACAATAGCCATGATGGTCACCTCTTGCAGGATACGTCACTAAAAAAATAACCAAAAGTAAGAATGACTTGATACAAATCATTTAGCTAGGAATCCATATTATGATCATAGTAAAATTTCTTTCCAAAATAAGTAGAAACCTGTGACATTAACTCCCCTACCCCCAATTAATGGCAAGCAAACACACTAGATAGCCATGACCCTATATCTAGCTAGAGAATTGATGGACTGCAGAGAATTTATAAAATTCATGAAATTTAGATAAAATGCGCAAACGGAAGATACAGGAGCAAGTATAGAGTTAATAAATCATAACAATGGGAAGCACATATTGCTTATACAACACTACACTAAAGCTAGCATGTGAATGATAAAGGTGTGGACTGAAAAGTGAAGGAGGAGAGGTTCTTCAAAGAAAAAGAAAGGACTATACACTATAATCTTCCCAATAATTGTCTGCGTAAAGGATTCTTGGTTCAAACTCAAAAACGGATACAGTCCTATGAAAAACTTGACCTGTACAGGGAGAAAAGGCATTTTAGTTAGATTGGATCTTCATAGTTTTGAGCAACAACACAGCATTCAAAAAAGCACATATAAACTTTAGTCACCTGTTGTTTGAATTCCCTCAAAATTTCAAGAGACATATAGGAACCAATGGAATGTCCAACCTTCACAAAAAGAAAGTGAGCTTCCTTGAGCTTTGAACAATATCCATGGCTAAAATGGACCAATCTTAGGTTTAAACTTGTTGCATTGGATCGAAATAAGCTTAAGGAATTGTTATTTGAACTGGAAAAACTCTAATAATACAGATTTTTTTTTCCAAAAACATTAATATGCTTTACTATCTTTCTTCTTAGTCAAGTAAACAGCATCAACTCACTGCTCTACTTGTGCTAATCTTGTGTATCTAAGTGTTAGCACGTAGCTGGGGGCTCCTTTAGTTGCAAACCTAGTTGGGTCGTAAAAAGAGTCCCAATGATGCAACGTCCTCATTTCCATCGGGTCTATTCTGTTGTTTTTGTTATCATCTTGTCCCCATTGCTCTTTTATTTTCTCACAAAAGCAACGGGGACCCATAAACCCCTGCTAGCATTTTGCAAGAAAAGATTATAAATTTTGTAGTTGCCTCAAATGGGGATTTGTGATTCTAGAACTATTTCAGTATAAGTCTATAGAAGATTAACTTGTTTGGAGAACTTAATAATTTCAAGAAAAAACTAAAGGAAGAGTTATTTACAAATGTAACAAGTTAATGATTAGGTACAAATTACCATTGATTCCTTGTTCTTTTTGTCACCCTTCAGAAAGTTTTTTGCGTTTCCTAATCAGTATGAAATATAATAAACAGAGTATGAAATATAATAAACAGACTGAAGAGCTAAAAATATCTTCTAATATAGTTTTGACATGTGATCAACATCTCCAGCAGCAGTTCTACATATGTGTATCTCCAAAATCATAATTTCAACATTTTTTATATGACAAATTCTAGTTATCTAATGAAATGTGCACTTCTAGGATTTGAGTGTGTCAGTTGATGTAATGAATAAACAATAAGTATGACGCACACTTAACATTTAATAGAAAAAGCTCCTAGTCCCTACCAGTACCAAAGGAATTTCTGAATTTGGAAACTCTTGCTTGATAAAGTCCACCTGCAAGAAAGTTTTTTTTATCAATCAAAAGCAGTTGATATCTTAATAGCTTGAAAATAAGGAGTTACAAAGAGGCAGGCAGGGCTGGAAAAGGAAACATAAGCAAGTGACAGAGATCACTGGCAAGCGCCACACAACAACTAAACCCTATTACAATCTGAACAAACCAGCCCAATCAAACATAGAAATCAATTCCATTGATCACTCCCCAAGTGATACCCCAGTGCCAGACCAGGGACTTAATCTCATTGCAAAATGAGATTGGATAAACCCACTCCATTTGTAAACAACTTACACTGCAAATGGAAAGGGGGAGGAGGGCAATCAAAACACCAAAGGATAACACAAACACGGACAAGAACTTGTAAGAGAAGAAAAAACTGTCCATGAAGTATCAGAGGAAAGTGCAAAATAAATGTTTCCTCCAAGAAGGTAAGTAGCTCATTCCCGTTGGGAAGGAGTAGAAATATGACGAAGAATAATTATTGTAGGAACTTGATTGGTGGAGGGAGAATATATTATTGTTCTAGCCTTTCTCCTTGAAAAAGTATTTCTAACACAACTCACTCCTTTTTTATATGGAGTTATTTTTCCCTTATAGGAGGTAAGATTGACTTATATACGGTGGGAAGGTATCCCCTGAAGTATTTGGGGTAAGCTTACTCAAGATAGGGCAGAGAATGATGCAAAATGTATCTATAAGGGTCTCCACCGTGTTTGATAAATAATGGGAAGATTCATAATATGAGGATTTTTATGGTCCCCTAATACTTGTATCACCTGAAATATGAAGGTTCTTGCATGGTTCATAAAACTGTGGGCATTTATACATTGAAACTTTCTACTAGTTTGAAAACAAGAGATTCTCAAGGTTTGCAATCCTAGACTATGAGTTTCCAAAACCAAGAGATTCTCAAGGTTTGCAATCCTAGACTATGAGTTTCCAGACTTGAGTCTGCCATGAAGTGAGCCTAAATCATCCTACATTGGACTAAAGTGTCTGAAGCGACCTTTCACCTTTCCTCTTTTAATTTGAAATTGCTTAGGTTAGAGCTCACTATCAATTAATGCTGCACCAAGCATAATACAATAAATCGAAACATAATATATATATATATAATAAATAAAAAATAAAAAATAAAAAAAAAATAATCGAAACATAAAGAAATGCTTGAAGATATTTTTATGAGGAAAAAACAATAATGAGCACTAGGCAGTAGCTGCAAGCTCTCATGCCTCTCATGGCTGTAATAATTTCTATCCCTAACGTGGCTGGATGCATAGGCACTGAAAGAACCAAAGCAGTGAATATGAACTTGTCAAGGAACTAAAACTAACACCAACCAAGGAAAGGGATCTCAATTTACATATAGAAACCAACGATATCCAACATAAAATGTTCTTGTTGCATAGCGATAGTATTCAGACAAATTTTCCAAAGGCTAAATAAATGTCATTGCATTAACAAAATGCTCAAACTAGTCTTTTATACTGAAAACTCATTGCTTGGGTTAAGTCAATACCTTATGATCGATCTGGTCTTGCAATGAGAACAGCTTTCCATGCTCCCAGTCCTAGAAAGAAAGGTAGAACTTCATGTTACCATTAAGAATATACCAACTAGTTGTAACGTCAGGAGCAAAAAGCACAAACATCAGTTACATAAAGTAGTTAACAACTGCAATGGCTATACTTCAAATGTGCACAAGATGCTTGGAAAAGAAAATAGTTACAAAAGGAAATTAAAGCATGGTGCTATACTTCAAATGCAATCAGCTACATTTGACGTATACAATAAAAAGACAATGTAAGTCTGTTGTGAATTAGTGATCACTACAAAAAATGTATCATGTTTTGGGTTTATCGTTATCTTATGCAATTCATAATCTTTCATGACAATCACATATCTATGTAACAAATATGTTTCAAGTAGTGTCATCCTTGGCCAATACTTGAAATAAATAGCCGAATTATAGGTTTCCGAATTACAAGCAATTAAACTATAATTATATAACTGGTGTGAAAGCACACTACCTTTTTTGTATGACCAATGTGTCCAATTGCTGGATATCACAGCAAACCAAACTATCAGTAGAGTGCACCTAAGAAATGCATCCGAAAAGAAAATAAACAAAACATTCATGAACTTTTTACCTGTTACCGATGCAGATCCTCCAAGCTTATCATAAACTGCTTTGACGAAATCTTCATAGAAAGCTACGACACCTACAATGCAAACCCTAAAATTCTTAAACATCCTAAAAGATAAAACAACATAAAAGCAAATCAATCCATTGTTTAACCTGGATTTCCAGGGATAAATAGAACATGAAATTTTGGGTCTTCAGCTCTCACTTCGAGCAACTCTGTCGTAAAACTACAAACCGAACCGCAAGAAGAAGAATCAGTACACAAATTTTGAACAGATAAAAACTATATGGAAATTAGTAATTGAGTGAACTTCGATTAGTACCTACCTGGATACATTGCACAATCGAAAACTCGCATGTTTTTTTCCTTTCGAAAGTAAATTATCAGCAGCCATTACTCTGCACCTGTGCCCTTCCATCAAGATTAAACAATGAGAATCTTTAGACTCCAACATATTGCAACAAGTTTCAATAACCCTAAAATCAAGATTTTGAGAAAAACGATCGATTACATTTGATCGAACCAAAACTAAAATAACTTGCAGATTCAAAAAAAAAAAATTAGGGCAAGAATGGACGATGAGAGAAGGGTTTGATAGTTACACTTACTCAGATTTGCAGAGCGAGCGAGTGAAAGAGACGATACGAGTGGTTGTACAAGTGGAGGGAAAATGAACCATTTATGGACACAGGTGACTCGGACCGGTGGTTCGAGCGATGAGACCACCTACTTGAACCTAACTTGTTATTTGAGTGAGGCAATACATAGGTGTAAGTATTGACTAGGTCGGTTGTCGTTATGAAATTTTGGGCGGGCTGCTATTTACACCGTTGAACTCAGGTCCCCGTGCCTTTAGATCCGAGACGAGGAATCATTCTATAGATGGATTCGGATGAATTGCCCACTTAATTGATCCATTGGAATTTCGAATGTAAGTAATCTTGCAATTGGTGAGTGTGCACATCAATTGAGTTTACTTCTTGTTATTTCCATATTACTTGAATTCCACCAAAATTTTGCACAGCTATTAGCTAAGGGCTTGTCTAATTGGCGAGGAAACGGGCGAGTCGAGGGGGATGGAATTGTTTCCTCGCTCATTTCCTCTTGAGTTTACTTCTTGTTTCCTCGCTCATTTCCTCTTGAGTCGAGGGGGATGGAATTGTCTAATTGAGTTTACTTCTTGTTATCTCCATCCCCCTCGACTCGCCCGTTTCCTCGCTCATTTCCTCGCCAATTAGAATTCCCCATTAGCTAATAAGGCTACCATCTGTGCTCTGAATTGTTTGTGCTAAAAACCCAAAGCATCTTGTTTTTTGCTGACCAAATTTGATCAATGGTTGCAGCTGCTCCATCCACAATCTTCTCTCTTTCATGCAATCATCATGCATAAACCATAAAAATTCAAAGAAATTCTTGTCATAAGATAAGTTCACTCTGTCTCATCTAACCGGTGTGCTAGAAATACTCGAAACTTGAACAACAAGACGATGCTGAAAAAGAACATGCCTTGATGTTTCCTTTTTTGTGTCGCAAAATGGACATTCACTACCCACTGCTATGTGGTATTGCTTAAGGACATCTCCAACAGGGAGTAATCCTTTAAGTGATTTCCAAATAAACAATTGTTCTCTATGAGGGACCTTGTTCCAAATATTTTGCAACAACTTCCTTTCATTACCTCTGGACGAAGACGCATCATCTATTACCACTTTCTCGCTTCTGAATGATCTATATGTTGATCTTGATGCGTCCAAATCTCGTCCTCCTGTGAGTTTGACCTACAAAACAGATATTAGACTGACAAAGAACACATTTTTGGTGACCGAAAGCACTCTGATGCTTAAGACAACAACTCTGTCAAAGAAAAAAGTAAATCTGGACAAAACTTAGTTAAAGTTGCATATCTCGGTCGATTGTTCTCTTTACCTTATATAATCGTCACGGCTAATTCTCTGCGTGACTTAAGCATGTAGAGTGCAACAGAAGAAGACATTATTCGTAACAGTTTCCTCATTTATGAAGATGCGTCCGTAAAGGCGTAACTCCTTCCACGACTCTTTTCTACGTTTCTCTTCTTTATGAGAGAAATTGTTTGGGCCTGGATTTGGACCTTAATTATGACATCCTTTAATGGGCCATGTTTGGGCTTTTATGCTTGCTTTTTCCCTTACTGGGCTTTATGAACTAGCCCAGTATGAGGGATACGTGATCCTCGTGATGAGTGATTTCTGCCACGTGTATGGCTGTGATGACGGTTTATTTTGATGTATCATCAGCTACTCCCCTTTAGTTAGTGGGTATACTGACGTGACCACTAACTTCGTGACGGTTGGACTTTCAATTTCATCATTGCCTTGTATTTAATTTTGCCAGTAGCTTTTGGTGGGTTGGTGTCTCGATTTCTTGCTCACCCATCCGTTTTTGCACACATTTTGGGATTTCGCGTAGCCATCATATCCAGCATGTTGTCCCATTAGTAGTCCCCTCGTTGCTTGGCTCTATAAAAAGGGGCGTGATGGGTTTGTTTTCTCTATTTACGCTATCTTTGAAATGTTAGGGTTATTTTCTTCATCTGTCTTCTTCGTTCTCCTTGCTTCTTCGTTTTCTAGCGATATCTGCTGGCGATAAGGTGCTAGCTACTTGCGAAGCTTATTTTTCTCTCAAAAAAGCTTCTCAAGCGATGTTGGACAACCTTTGTTCTGACTATAATTTGCTACCCGACCTCGAGATTATTTTTCCACTACACCAAAAACCCCATTTAGCCACGCCAACCTTGCCACGGCTCTAAACCGTTGGTATATTTGCCACGGCTACAAACCGTAGCTATATTTACCAACGGCTTAAAACCGTGGGTAAAAAAGACCTGGCCACGGCTTAAAACCGTTGGTATATTTGGAACGGCTAAAAACCGTGGCTAATATTAGCAACGGCTCCAAACCGTTGGAAATATTAGCAACGGTTTTAAACCGTTGCAACATAATACTTTAGCAACGGTTCTCAACCGTGGCTACGTATAGAAACGGCTCCAAACCGTTGCAAAAATAAAATGTAGCAACGGTTCTGAACCGTGGCTATGGATAGCAACGGCCTAGAACCGTTGCAACAAAATATTTTAGCAACGGTTCTAAACCGTGGCTATGGCTAGCAACGGCTCAAAACCGTTGCAAAATAAAATTTAGCAACGGTTCTAAACCGTGGCTAGATATAGCAACGGCTCAGAACCGTGGCTACATGAAAAGCTGAAAAAAATTTTGGGCGGGGTATATTGGCGCTCGACATTCCCTCCACTCGCCATCGACAATTTCCCTCCTCCCCTCCACTCGACCTCGTCTCCTTCGCTGCTCCCTCCCTCGACTCGACTTCCATCGAAGCTTCCCTCCTCCCCTCCACTTGACTCGTCTCCTTCGCTGCTCCTCCCTCGACTCGACTTCCATCGAAGCTTCCCTCCTCCCCTCCACTCGACTCGTCTCCTTCGTTGCTCCCTCCCTCGACTCGACTTCCTGCTCCCTCCCTCGACTCGACTTCCCTGCGCCTTCTTCCCTGCTCCCTCCCTCGACTTCCTTCCTCCCCTCCTTCCCTGCTCCTCCCTCGACTTCCCTCCTCCCCTGGTCTTCCCTCCACTCGGCGTCTTCAAATCAATCACGCCCTCTCTCGTACAGGTACCCTCTCTCTCTCTTGTATTTTTTTATGAAATTAGGGTTCCGAACAAATTGCAAGTCTTTGAGCATTGTTGACTAGGTATACAATTGCAAGTCTTTGAGTGATTGCATTCATTTTGGGAAAAAATAACTAGGTATACAATTGGATTGGGGAAGATGTTTTCTTATTTATTTACTAGGATCTTTTCTTTGTAATTCTTCCTTTTAGGCGATTGTAAATGTGAACTTATTGATGGAGTTCTGTCAATGGTGTGTGTAAGATGCAATGGAAATAGGGCAGAAGGTTGCATCAAAGCGATGATTTGAATTTTTTTTTGTAACTATTCTAATGTTCAAAATTTCTTGAATTTGCGTGTTGAATAATATTATTCTGTGGCTGTTGGTTTTCTTCCTTCTTATTTATGTTTTTGTATTTCATATTTCCTTCAGCATCCATGTTTCCTGCGAGTGTGCGTTGTATAGTAGTTCTGTCATAAAAAACGATGCGATCTATGGAATGGTCCATGGTTGATGAAATGCTTGTCTTGGAGTCAGAAGTAGGGTCTGTTGAATCGTAACTTCTGATAATTTGCATGTATTTTGCAGTTTATGAGCCTGCATATATCACATGTTGGATATAAATATTGCAGTCTCTAGATGTTGTAGTCAATGGTGTTGTTGCTTGAAGAATGCAATATAAGTTTTTAATACATAACGTTGGTAACTTGTTATTGTGCTAGTGAAGACACTGTTAAATTATTCCAACTCCATTATCAAGTTGTTGATTATGGTTTGTGTTAGAGTTAAGAGGCATTGATTTTTTTTCAAATCATGATCATCGTTGCTGAGACCACAAATTTACTGCTCAACTTAATTTATGATTTCAGTCATTGTAGATAATCTAGCGGACATAAGTAACACTCTGTCGACTTCCATTTATGAGTATTATTCTTTAAAAAATATATATTTAACATATTTGTACATTAGATTTATGATTACATATATTTAAATTTGTTTTCTATAAACTCTAATCTTAAGCGTTATGATTTATGAGAAGTAAAACAAATCCTATTTTCTTTTTTCCTTTTTTGAATGACTCTAGTTATTTAGATGGAATGATTGGAGTTGTAGTCTTTGGCTCTTATGTGCCTTTTTACACCCGACATCGTCTTACAAATTAGTATATGTTGTTGGGTTTTTGTACTGGAATTTCTTCTTTCTTCCATCACTGCAAATCTCATTCCATCTATTCTCTGTTTTCATGTGGCAGAAAGCTTAGTTCCTCATAATAAGCCAAATTTGTATATATAAGGTTGATGTAATATAAAATGCTATATCTGTTATATTATTTGAAGCACAACACTGTATATTCTTTCCTATTTGTAATTAATTATTGTGCGGTTACGTTTTTTATTCTATAGGAACTGCAAATAATAGTTTTCTTTTGTCAATCAAACTCCTATATATGACTTCTCTTTGTTATCATCTTTCTCACACTAGCTGGATTTGTAAAAACAGGGGATATCTCCAGAGTGTTTCTTTGCTGGTGTTTGTTTGGGCGGCTTGATCACTCTTCCTATTCAGGTCAGTTCAATTCACAGCTCAGACGTAGAACCAAAATTAAATCAGAAAAACATTTTACTTAATCCCAATTGTTCAGAATCATTTATGTATCCATCCATCCTTCTAGAATGCTGAAGACAAACAGAGAGAAAGTACGAAAGATTTAAATCATTGTATATTGACGTCTAACAACGGTTTTTTTTTACATTGTCTATGGTAATGTTAGTAATCATTTTCTTTTCTGTGTTTAGTTGGGTATAGGATTCCTGCTAAGAGAGTGCCCTGTGGTGGCCGTTGCCAGTGTTGCGACAGTCGTGGTATGCATATGGCATCCCTTTTCTTTTGGTTCTTTGAATTTGTTTTGTGTGCCAATGACTTTAATTAGAATGAGCTTTGTAAACAAAACTATATTCATATAATACAAATATATACGAGATATTAAGGGAATTATTCTCATGAGGTTTGATTGTTAGTACTATTAGTACAACTTCTCTGAACTATATATATTTAAATATTTGTACATAAATCCTATTGTTTTGCATCCATCCGTTGACATGTCTGGCAATATTGTAATCAC